>JAUYWI010113540.1:0-10756 GCA_034780595.1 Parotoplana pacifica
CCTCTCTCTTTCTTCATTCTGGTATAGTTGAATGCCGTTCGCGTCCAATGTGATCAAGTAGGGTTATGTTCTTTGTCGGATCGATGAAGATTTTCTCAGTTGTAGCTTCGGGTTGGAAGAGCTCCATTCTCATGTTATCCCATCTATGGCACTTAACCATCAGAAATATCTTCTTCACCGCAGTCAGAACAGAAGGGTCAAGTGCCTTACCAATTTTGTATAGGTATTTTTTTAACAGGGGACTCTTGTCAAGTCTAATTTGTCTGATGAGAAAGAAGAACAACTAGCTGAATTCATAATGAACTCTAGGATGAAGATAGGAAATGGAGGAGAAACAACTCTGATTTATAAAGTAACGGGAAATAAATCCACACCGGACATTACTTTGACTGCTAAGGATATGGAAGAGTGGGAAGAGAGTTGGGATCAGATCATGTTCCAATAATTCCATCTTATAGAACTAGTAAACATACGGGCAGAACATGGGAAGCAAAAAATTCAAAGTAAAGAGAAAAACAAACTGGGAACAGTTCGAGCAGGACATTGAAGAAAAAATATCTAAGTATACCGAAGAGCCAACATACACAAAAGATACAAAAGACTAGCCAAATCAATTATGAAAGCCGATTATGACAACATACCAACATCAACGAGAAACAATCCCAAAGGATGGTGGGCAGAGGAACTTAAAGAAGCAACAAAAGAAAGAGAGAAATCACGAAGGATCGCTCACAGAGGGGGAAAAGAGGAAAATCTACTACGATCAAAAGAGAAAATATGGGAGCAGACAATAGAAGGAATGAACTTCAGCAAAGGAAACGGAAAAGCCTGGAGAGTTGTCAAAGGACCAATAAACAAAGAAGCACTAATGATGAACGGAAAGACCCTATGGAGCGATAGAACAAATGCCAACTCATTCATCAAAGAATATGCAGTCATTAACCACACACATGTGAAGAAAGAATGTCAAGATAAGAAGAACATAAAACTCAAAAAGAAATTAAGATATATCAAGAAACATGGAAGTGGATGCAACAGACAAGGTATATGCAGTAAGTACGCACTTAAAAGGACATAAAAGCACATAAAAGCACATAAAAGGACTACCAAAAAGGAAAGCAGCCGGTCCAGATGACATTGCCAACGAACATCTTCAACATCTTGGAACCCTCGCAATGAATCTTAGGAAAAGGAGACACCCAAAGAAGAGAAAGAAGCATCATCATAACTATCCTCAAAACAAGTTAAAAGCATTAGAATACTGGGTTCATACAGACCAGTTAGTCTAACCAGCACAGTTGATAAACTAACAAGACTACCAATTTCTTGAAAGAAAAAGGAAGCTGTCATAAAATTCATGGGAAACCCAAGGCAAATCAATGCACACCATCCTGGTACGTTTTGACCTCAGCAGCGCATACGGCTGCAAATGGAAGAATGGAGTCATAGGCAAAATGCACAACATGGGTATATCAAATTGTATGAAAAATTAGATTGAAATTTGTTGAGTGAAGAAAAGCGAAAGTAATAGTAAGAATCAAAGGGGAAGAGAGCAAGAAACTGAGTATGAGAGATGAACTTCCACAAGACTCCGTCCTTGCGCCAATCCTCTTAAATATATATATATCAATGACATCGAGAATATATGGCCTCCCTTTTTGCAGACGACCTTGCTGTGGCAGCACAAGCAAACACAGAAGAAGCAGAAAAGTTAGCACTAAAAGCAATAGATTGAATTGTTAATTGGTGCGATAAGTTCAGAATGGTGCTAGCGGAAGCGAAGTGCGAAGCCCTGCTAATAACATTTGACCCAAGAAAATCTAACATTAGACTTAAAATTCGAGTCAAGGAAACACCAATCAGTATGATCTAACACCCTAAATTCCAAGGGGCGACATTTGACAGACTCATTAACTTCAGCGAACACAGCAAAAGAGCATGAAAAAAAGGAAAACGTCAAAGAGATTAAAATACAAGCGGCAGAGGAAACAGTAAAAAATAAACTGGAGAGAGCAAACATAGAGGCATGTACAGACGGATCAGTTGGGGGAGGAATCAGAAATAGAGGAGCAGAATTCACTTGCATGTGGGAAGATGGGAATAAATCAGTGAACTCGGGGCGGTAGGAGCTTACGGTAATATTCTACAAGCAGAATCTGTAGCACTAAAGAACTTGCTGGCAGAAGTAACGAGAAGAGGGGTTAAAGAGAAAAAGAGTGTGCACAGACAGTAACAGCCTTCTAATGGCCCTTGAAGGAGGACCAAACAAAGAGTCAACCGAAATTTACGACTAAATTTGGAAGTTATTATTTGATTTAGAAAAGAATAGAAACATGAGATACCTGCAATGGGTGTCGGCCCATGCTGAACTCCCCGGTAACGAAGAAGATGACAGATTAGCAGTAGTATGAACTTGCAAAGAACAGGCATCACAACCAATAACAATGCAAGCAGTAAAGGCAAAGATCAAATGGCAAAGATTTCCGAAGGCATAAGCACTACAACGTGGTTCATTGAAGTCAACAATGGCAAATTACCAAACGTGAAGATGCTTGAAGGGCTTAGCTACAAACAAAGAAGAGATGCGGTAAATGGCCGAACTGAGAAGCTACATAGGAAAGTCATTCGACAGTAATGTCGACGAGAAATGCCCATCATTACGAAGAATCACAGACTGCAAAACACCTCCTGATAGAAAGCAAATACATAGCTGTAGACTACCGGTGTAGGAGACGATATGAGAACCAAAAATATCGCCGGAGAAATGCTTTTGTAATGGTCGAAAATTAATGTACTTTTTGGAGAAAGTTCTCGGTGGTATTTTAGCACCCTGATATGGATACCCTCAGCCCGAAGAAGAAGCCAAATTCAGATCTATTGTTTCTGTGATAGATCCAGAATAAATGTCGTCGAGTTAATTTGTGCTTAGAAGTCCATGGTCGACATTTTGAATAAATGTTATGAGATTATCATTGATTAATTATGTTTAATTTATGTATTTTATACTGTTTCTACCTAATTTTTTAAGAATAAAGTTGTAATTTGAGTTTAGATTGTATTTCATTTTTATTCACCCACTGCGGAGGGACTTTACAGACGCATTATACTTGAAATTATTGAAATTAAATATGGTTAGCTATGTTTTTTAGGTTGGTATTGTTCTAACTAGTAGGTATATGAATTAAAATATTTTATAGTTATTAATGGTGAGAAAGCTAAAGGTACTCAATGTTTTCAACTATGCTGAATAAAAACGGTGAAACTGTTTATTCATTTGGCTTCAAATTTGGACTACAGATGTCTAAAAATTTTATAAACATTTTCTTAAAGTTTCAAATTATTTAGATAATCGTAACAGTTTTGATAGTTTTGACTTACCCAAAATTTCTTTTATGTACAATATAAATAGTATCAAGATTCAAAGCAGTACATCCAAAGATGTAGATGACTGATTCTGCGTACCTATTTGCTGAGCTACTATTATTCATTTGTTTTGTATTATTTTATATTAATTGTGCAAATAAAATGGAGAAATATAAATATTCAAATATGTCGAAAACGTTTGAAATCAATAAAATTTGGAATGTTACATATTGTGTTTGTTTTCCCTTTATAATTTAAAACTTTCTCTCACAACTGTATTACATTTGTTGTATTTTTCGTTTTTGTCACGGTTATTGTTTTTTCCCTACTGCTGATTGGCAATCTTTTTTAGAAAGATGATTTATTTGATTTAAAAGTTGCAGTTTATCTATTAAACAGTTTAGTAATATTTCTCAAAATTAAATTCAAATTGTCTATCCTAAATTCTTTGTTTTATAATTGCTTAAATCTCATCTTTTTAGATAGTTCACATTTGGCTATTGGCTCTCGTGATTCTTTTATTTATATCCATGCTGTATCGGATCATGGCTATCGGTTTTCACGTCTAGGCAAATGTGTCGGACATTCAAAGGGCATACGACACCTTGACTGGTCAACTGATGGACGATATTTACGTTCTATTTCTACTGACTTTGAACAGCTTTATTGGACAACAAATAATTTCAAACAGGTGACACAGAACTACATAGACTGAACTAAATAGTCATTTACTGGCTATCTTGTAGTAATTATTTTGTTTTGTATACTGCAAAAAAACACACAATATTACACAGTTTATTGTGAATATACATTTTTTTCTTTTATGTATTCACAACAAATATTGTGTAATTTGTTTCACTACATGCGCTGTTGTGAATTACGCATATAACGTATGTTGTGAAAAAAATTACACAACATATGTTGTGAATTCACAAAAATATTTTTTCTGTATATATGAATAAGTAATGTTTTGGAAACATGAAGGTTTTCAATTCAGTTGAAGTGTTAGGGGGGGGGGTATTTGTCTTAACAAACAAACGGTCTTTCTCATTTTACATAAAATCATAATTGCAGTAAAACTTGAAAGTAATATATAATAGGTACTCATATAGACACATATGTAACTGTCACCATAGATGATATAGAATGAAGCTTTACTAACAACAACTTTTCAAGAAAATATCTAAGACCATAATGGTTAGTCTCTTAGTGTTTTATATTCTACGTAATTTGGAAAATTAAGTTAAGAGCAAGGTGATTTTATATCCTGCTTAAAAAAATATTATTAAAATGAAATTATTTTTAGAATCATAAATACAATTTTTTCAAATCATTATTTAATTACATAATATACTTACATAAATTGAGTGTCATAGCAGTTTGTAATAATCAATATAGACAATAACCGTGATCATGCTATCAAGTAGATTAAATTTATCAAATATGTTCTAAATGTAGAATTAATTTAATGTGTATTTATTAATGTATACCTAATTATTGATCACAAATTATTTAGAAAAGATTTATATAAATTATCATTGTTGTATTAAAGGTAACAACACTAGCGAAATTACGAGATATAACTTGGGCGACTCATACTTGTCCTTTGGCTTTTCAATCTTGTGGTGTTTGGTTTAGCGAAGCCAACAAACATCCTGCTCGTGTTTATAGTTGTTCTAGGGCCGTCACTCGAGATGTAATAGTTAGTGGTGATGCCAACGGAAAAGTCAATCTTTATCGTTTTCCAGCATGTCAAACTAAAGTAAGAAATTTTTTTGTGGAATCATTTTGGCTTAACTATAATCTATCGTCCAAAGTTTGATATTTTTAAATAATAGAAATACGGAGAATTGTATTTGGTCAGTCATAAATTCTAATAGATAGTGAAAGATAATAAAACAACCCTTAAATGACGTGTTTTTACATAGGCTGTGGGTAATGGGAGGATTGTACACCACCTAAAATCATACTTACCATGGATTGATTGGGATACATTTGGAAGATTTATGATGGGCCGAACTAAAGGCCGATGACACCATCAGCTCCAAACATTAATCTTTATTTGTTTTGACTACAATTTTGATGTGTAGGTCCACTAGGAATTCAGTATTACAATACATATTTTAAACACTTTGATTATAAAATATTTTGATAAAAAAGGCCTACTTAAACAGACATTTTTCACTGATTACGAGGGATTAATGAAGTAACTTAAATATTTTTCTTTTGTTAAGTATCAGTTGGTACTATACGTATATAATAAATATAGTGGCGTCCAAAAAAATATCGTTTTTTATAAATGATACGAAAAAATATTCATACATAGACTGTTGACTAATGACTAATGTTAATTGTTTGTTTATAAATCAATAAATCTCCTTTTTATGAATATTTGTTTCTTCGTTTATTTTTAAAATAAAAAACGACATTTAGTTTTTGGTCGACCCTATACATTTTTATTTTTGTTTTTATTTTTAGTCTATTTGCCATAGTTACAAATACCACACAGGTTCAGTGAACGATATTGACTTTCTCTTTGATGAATCACGCTTAATTTCTATTGGTGGAGCCGACACTTCTATTATGCAATGGGAAATAATGGATTAACCATAGAAATACAAATCTTTATGAGATTAACTGTGGAATGGCACTGTGGGCGACTTGCCTACTGCAATTTGAAAAAGATTTGAAGTAATTTAAAACGAGATTTATTTAAATTTATTCAAAATTTTGAAATTTACTAACCAACATACACTAGACGTTTAATGTCAATAATTACTTTTATTTTGGTATACATATATCGACAACAATTGAAGTACCACAGTGAAACGTTTTTTTGTTTATGTAATACCATATTGGGGTCGGTATTATTTTAGTTAAATAAAGGTACCATAATTTTGTGTAAAATTGATTTTGTAGATATACTTAGGTATGAAAACATTCTATTTCAAATATTCAATACTATGGGCAAAATTATACACCTTTTTATAAGTAAGTAGGAATAAAATGTATATTCATACTTAAGAAAACTTTATGAACTGCAAGTTAATGACATATAAATCAGGGAATAACTAGTAGATCGTATTACATATACAAATATACAAATAACATAGTAGCTGTTAAGCTCTCATTAGGTACATAATAGGAATTGTTCAAATTATGGAATTTTAACCATATGGTTTATTTTAAGAATGGGAGGTAAGTCAGATTTGATCTTTGAGGATTTCAAAGTACTTTAAATGGTCATTCCTTTGCTAAATTTCTACTTCTTAAAAATAGTATTTTACTCTCGTTCATTCTATTGGCCTATGATTTATGTTATTGCTTTCTGTTGATACTATAAGCATTTTAAAATGTTGGCATGGGTTTTCATAAAAAAAGTTATTTTGTCAAAATTAGATTTAACCCTATACAACTTATAAGTAATATGCATATAAAAATATATTTGTGACAAAATCAATATAATTATTTATTATGAAAACTTGTTTCCCGTGAATCTTAGACAACCCCATTTTTAAGTGCTTATAACATAAACAGAAGGCAACATCATAAATTATAGGCCAATTGGATGTACGAGTAAGAAATGATTTTTAAGAGATATTAATTTATTATGGGAACAACCATTTAGTGCGTCGCCCTGAGGTCCTTAGAGATCAAATCTGACTTACCTCCTATTCTTAAAATGAATCTTATGATATGTATTAACACTTGTAGAAATTTCACGCAATTCTTCAGGCTAACAGCTGCACTAATATAAAATAAAAATGAATAGGATTGTAGAGTATTAAAAGAAAAATTGTTAAAAATAAAACTTCTAAAAAGAAGTATCCACTATATACAATGAAATGTTAGTTATGTGATCTGATATTTGAATAACATTATTTTGATGAATGTGGTCACTGATGCTAGTGTTTAAAGATATATTTTGAAATTATGTGGAAAGTGCTTTGTAGAACAAGTGATGGTTCTTTCTGGGACAAAATTCTTAAAATGTTCTTTACTTAATATTTTAATTTTCGAAAATTTTCTTGTTTAGGTTACTATTTCTGGGGTGGTTGTAATATTGACGACCTGCTTTTAGCAGGTTCGGTCCTCTAACACAGACTTGAAAATCAACACCTCTAGAAGTCACATCCAAAATATATTTTACCCAATTTTACATCATTAGTCATATAACCAGTGACATTTCATAAACAACCAGGCAAGTTTGATTGCCTTGTAATTTTTCAGATATTCGTAGTTGTATTTGTATTCTACAAAATGTGGGTCAAATTGATCCTTTTATGGCTAAAATGTTAAAATATTGTGAATGTCTAGAATACGCATGCCCTGTGAATGGACTTGTGAATGGGGACTTGTAGAAGCAGCTGATGTTATCATTGACAAAATGTTTTCTACTAATGTTTAGTTTATTGATAATTCTGTTACTATTGTGGTCCCATTTGTTATAGACAAGTATTATCACAAATGGTTTGTTCACTAGATTTTTCTTTTTATTTGTAATGTTTTATTGAATCTCTTGACTTTAAATGGAATTTGTCATACGAAAAATTGGGATGTACTCAATTTATTTAAGACTATAGATATTATTAATATACATAGATGTTTTGAAGGCAACAAATTTAAATTTAATTATCTAGTAGGTATCTAGGTGACATAACGTATAGTTATGCATAGATGTTGATGGGAACAACTTTTTAAAAATCTGTTTATACATACATACCTATGTGTTTATACCTATGTAGGTATATTATACCTATCATTGTGATACGTCATTAAAAATGTTAGTGGAAGTTCATTTCATGTGTCAAACTTACTTGCATTTGTTAAATCCTTTTATAAATTAATCTAATGTATTAAAAATTTCGAAGAGCAAACTTCGTTTCAAATTTATTGGAACATGTCAATTTGTTTTATACAAAGGTGTATGATAGGTATCATGTGATACCTTTGTCTTTTTTATGACTACTTCTTATGTAATGTGATTATAATTCCATTATTCCACACATCATAACAAATATAAATATTAGTATACCTATCTGACTAAATTTCCATAATTATGATAGAAGGACCTAACAATGTTATGGCGAGTTGAATTTTATTTTTCTATACCTAGGTATGTAGGTACGTTTCTAATATTGTTACGTGTAACGCATAGCATATTTTTTGATAGTCTTAAATTGCTTTGACGTATACCTATCTAATTTTGATTTACATGAGTTTGTCATTGTTAAATGACATTAACCAATACATATCATGATATGCAAATATTACTTTCTATAAGGTCTTGAAAAATATTGTTTACATTCCAAACAAACTATTGATGAACTGATTTCCATGAACCTTCACACATTCATTGATACAGAATATTCGAAATTTATATTTAAATTTGCAGCACAGCCGAAACAGATATTCTTTTTTGCTGTATTTTATCTAAATCCTCTAAATGATCAAAATTTTCATTATTTATGTACAAAATATAATACATACCTATGTATTTTGTTAGCTAATATTTATTATAAAAAACATAATTAAATAGAATCTATTACACAAATTAGTGGAAGTGAATTATTTATGTATTAAAAATGACATTCTTCTGCATGACTGCATATATTTAGAAGGAATGATTTAAAAGTTAATTCCAAAAACAATTCGCAAAAATGCTTAGGTCAGCGATTTTGATTTTTAGTAGGTATCAATTAATGGCAACATTGAAATCCTTTTCTCCGTATACTCTTGAGAAGCCAATGCAATTTTCTAAAACTTAAATGCTAAAATAACAGTAACTAATTGATCCAGATTTTAAAGCATTTTTGTTTTAAATGAACAAAATGTCCTGGTAGACCTTTAATTAGTAAAAATATACGTGCTGCTTAAATTTGCTTACTGGTTTGTGTTTTTTGATAGTAGGATTTGAAGTTTTGAAAATATATTTTTTTAAATTCTGCTGTTTGTACATATAAAGGTATGCTAAATGTAATTTTTAATAAAATGTTTATTGGGCAATTCTTGGTTGTGAATTTCTAAACCATAATGCTTTCTATGGATCGATTAAATTGAAATTTGTTTACACTATTATGTACTCGTATATAATTCATAATATATTGTTTGTTTGACAAATGCTTTCTAAAAAAGAAATCGGAATAAGTTGAACGATCAACCATATATATATATATAAAGAAAAAAAATATTATTTGCCAAAAATAGCTCACATCATAATTGAAATATGCATAAAAGTGTGTTAGCTAAAATCATAAAATAATTGAAAGACCCTTAAAACTGTGTTAGCTCTTTAATTAATAATTTTTTTCCGTGAGCTAACTACTTTCTTTTGTTTAAACTGACTTTCGCCCGTGGTACAATTGCATATAATAAAACTTTAATTATCACTGTTTTTTATTTAATGTTGAATGTTTGTTTTAGGTATCAGTGCCATTTTGGTGATTTTAACCAAAACTATCGATTTTTGTATTTGGATTATTAATTGTCTCTGTTAGATTATGCATGTTCCATTCTGTGACCCATGTAACTTTTAAATATTGTATTCAATTAATTGTATTTTATATTTATAATTTTGAAGGATGTAAAATGATAGTATAAGCTACCATAACTGTGAAGCATCCAATTTTCTAAAACATTATTTTTAATGCCTTTTTAATTCTACATAAATCATTACTTTGAGTATAGTACGATTTTTGTGATTTTACCAAAATGATAGATTTTTAGATTTGGATTATTAAAATCTGTGTTAGATAATTCATGTTCAATACTATGATCCATGTAAGTTTTAAATATTATATTCATTAATTTTATTTTATATTTACAGTCTTCAAGGATTTTTATCTTGTAACATAAATGCAAAATGGTAGTATAGCTAAGTCAGTTCAAACAAGAAAACAATGGTTAGCTCATGGAAATTTTTATTAATTAAAGAGCTAACACAGTTTTCAGTGTATTTCAATTATTTTATGATTTTAGCTAACACACTTTTATGGATATTTCAATTTTTATGGTGTGAGCTAACACACTTTTTCTATTTTTGACTAATAATAATAATATCACCGTTTTTGTAGAATATGTTTGTCGTTATATAAATGTGTAAATCTATTTTATTTTGAAAATATCATAATCATTAGGTTCCCTGCTTGATTTGAGCGTTGGAGATCATGGTTTGCTTAATATTTCTATCCATAGTCGGCCTTATTACCTACATACATCTCTCTTTTCTGAATGAAATTTATCAATTTGTAAATTAAACTTTAAACAATTTATAATCAATTTTTAAATATATTCGATACATGTCCCGTTAATTATTGTGTTTTTATTCTAAACCAAACATTATGAACAAATTACATCAAAAATTAATATTTATAATTATCAAACAAGTCATTGT
>JAUYWI010113551.1:0-10756 GCA_034780595.1 Parotoplana pacifica
AGCTAGGCATAATCATTGCCTGAGTAATATAAAATGTTCGTATATTTCATATCAAAGCATAAAAGTAAAGAAAATTTGCTTCTTAATTTTTTTTAATGTCGATGAATCTTTCCAAGATCCCTTTATACCAATTTTCTGCCCAATCCATATCTACGTAAAGCAAAACATCCCAGGGTTGTACTTTTTCAGCGACAAAATAAAATCGCCTCGTGGTGTGGGTGGCAATATTCAGGTCATGGACCACTAAAAATCCTTATTGATAATTATGGCGGCCTGTAGTTGATCCAATAAGGGAGGCACACTCAGCCTCAAACCAAGATAGCAAAAATAAAAGCAAGTAAAAATGAAACAATTATCTAATGATTACACTATTAATCATCATTTATTTTTAAGAGGTCGATTTATTTACCTCTGGCATGGAGTCGTCGATCCTCATTCTTTCCAACTGGCCACACCAATTTTCCTGCGCTTTCTACCTTCAGGATCTCCAAGCTTCAATCCAACCTTTTCACATTCTCTATCTGCCATACTTTTCCAGGTCATTTTTGTGGGTTTTCTTTGCCGCGTCCTTCCATTTCGAGATTTCATGTCCACTTTACACCACTAGGTATTCTCTTCCTTTCTCAGAACGTGACCACACCATCTTAGACAGCTCCGTCTCACTACCTCTGCAATGGACTGTCGCAGACCAAGCTTTTCCATCAACACTTCTGAATTCATCTTATCCTGCTACTTAATCCCACATAACTTTCTAGGCATAGCCTTTTCTGCCCTTCTTAGGATATTTTTTTCTATTGATCTTACTACCCATGTCTCTGCCGCATATACAATTAAACTGATCTAACACTATTAATTCGCTAATATTTTGATATAAGATATTCATTCAATTTGGAATAAAACAAATATATTTTTTCGAGGTCAAAACTGTTTTATCAAATAAATGTTGTTTTCACGCTTATTAAATGCTTCAAAATGTGTAAATATTATATTATGATGTATGTCATAAGCTAGTATTTAGTTACTAACACAAGTTTCCATTTCTTGAATAAATCTTTTGTGTTAGTAACATATAGAATAATTATTACAAATTCAGAACAAGAACGCACTAACAGTTATAAATAATTTATATTGAAATTATTAGAATTACTAAACATCAACAGTTATAAATTCAAATATCAACTAAAATACCTTAGGTGGAAGACCAAGTCGGTGAAAGTGGCGACGACCAAAATCAGGAAATCGATGGGCAACTCGAATTTTTCCCCTTGAATACAGGCGATCTACTTGACTATAGTTAAACGTTTCACTAACCAATCTGACAACCTAAAAAGTATAGAAAAATTATACATTAACTACCGAGCAAGGAACATATAATCGAATGTTTACCGGGAGGGGGTATCGACAGGCAACAGCCTGTGCAATCCGAGGCCACAGGATCACTCCATTTCGTTTTTTGGTCTCCTCCCCCCCCCCCAAAAAAAAGATCGCCATTCAGCTTGTTTTCCATGATGATATATCTTAACATTTTTTAACCGTCTAGATCAATGGTGACTGTTGGTCAATATTTCTAAGGAAGCGAATAATGTTTTCTCCATCCATTTTTTTCTGGATTCGGGTTTAGGCAATCAAAATGTCGTATGCGTTTTTAGTTCCATTTTTTCAGATGACAGAATCATTCAAAGTTTCATATAATGCTGTATTTTCCAATACTATTTTGTGTCTGTATGATTTTGCTAATTTTGTGTGTCCAGTTCTTAGTTGTGCTCATACTGTGCTTTCTTTTCTTGTCATGACCATTTCTTGAAGAATGTTTTGCATGGGAAGATCTTTGAGTCTAGATTCTTCTGATATTTTCTTCTCCATTGTCTTCCTACCCTATAACGTTTGTTTTTAAGTTGGAAATTTTTTTCTTACTAATTGTTGATTGCGGGTAGAGTCATTGCGTAGGAATTTTTGGTAGGCTATACCAGCATGCATATCATGTCTGATCATCAAGGGTTCTAGATTAGCTTCCTGAAGGAGGGATTGTGTAGGTGTGTTTTGGTAGCATCCAGTTATTAGTCTAGCTGCTTCATTCTGTATTTTTCCAATCTTCTCTAAATTTGTCACTAACTCAAGCTTCCCAGGCTGCTGCTGCATAGTCTGCGACGGATCTTATGTATCCAAAATAAATTGATATAATATCTTCATTACGGCTTCCCCACTCATTATTTTTTGTTACGGAAAGTAAAAGACAATATTTTTAAAAGCAATGAATGAATTGGTACCTAATGGATGACCAAAGCGCAAAAAGAACGGAAACAAAATGTTGTATGTGTTTTGTATATTTGATATGGTTAAAATTAATTAACATATAGGTAGATCAATGCATACATAAAAGAGGTATTCATTTATATAAGTAGCAATTTAAGGTAATGTCATGGTCTTCTAGTTTAATTTTGTTTAACTAATAATATTTAAAAGAAATTACATACCCACTGAAGTTGGTATACTTAAAATTGGTTAACATCAGAGTTTGTTCACTTTTTATGTACATATGTATTGATCTAGATATTTGTTAGTTAATTTTAACCATAACAAATATACAAAACACAAAATCTTTTTCCGTTATTTTTTGTGCTTTGATCATCCTCCATTAGGTACCAATTCATACATTTCATTTAAGAACACATTGTTTTTTTACTTTCTATTGTTTCACTTGTTTTTTTACAATAAATTTTTATTCCTATATTTTGATTTAGAAAGTCAGTCCCAGTCAAATCATTACATTACAAAAGTTGCATATTTTTCGGGTACTTCACGACCTCAAAATTAGGGTTTCTTAAGCCTAATCAAAATCATTCGGCTGCTTAGCTTTGTTCAGGCTGCTACCCAACAGAAGGATCCACAATGTGTTTCTATCTGGCTACAGTTTGACTTCTTTTTATAGAAATCGATGGGCTGGAATTGTTGACTGCATGATTCTTCATGCAACAAAACAGAAAAGGGTTTTTTTGGTTTAAAGAAATAGCAGTAGACGTAAAAATTAACCCACCAATTTGTCAAAATACAGATAGATGAAATCATGTAGATTATAAATTTCAAAATCCATCAATTATATCTTAATAAACAAGCTCAAGAAGAAAATACTGATTTTCAGAATAAATCAATCCAACCAAAAGTCTAATCTTGACAAATTTATGCTTTACTTCGATGCGTTTTCATAGATGAAGATACATGTTCAATATTCAAATTTCGGTCAAGTATATCTTTGTCTATCCTAGTTTGAACAATTTTGCATCATGATTAAAATTCATGTTTTTGGGGAGGGGGGGATCTCTACACCTTTTTCCAAAAAACTACCTGAAGGAAAAGTGCAAGTTTGATTAAATATATAAAAGAATCAGCACTGATTAATCAGCTACCAAAGTATGTAATTTTAGCAAAATGGAGATTTTTTTGGTTTGATTACAAGTGGTGCCTAACTAAACACATTTTTCAAAATAGGAGTGTTGGAATTTGCAACATATAACGATGAAAAGTTTAAAACCATACCATACTTTTGACATTATTGTGTAGATATCAAATTGTCCTTTGTATGTTAAAATCCGTTTTTAGATTTAGAGCTATACGGCCTCAAAAAGTGTCAAAAATCTAAAAAAGGATACCGCTAAATATATTTTACCTATATTTTACCCCATTTTGTGCAGGTCTAGCCTCCCTTTTTGCAGAAAATTATATATCTACAGGGATGTAGATTTTGAGATATGACCTTTGAAAGGCTGGTTTGTGTCCCAAAATTGACCCTCATTCATACATAGCAGCAACTTACGTTGCTACTGATTAAACAAAAGAGTGTTTATGTCTGTCTACCAAATATTAATCACTTCTATTACTAATTAGTACATTTTGGCATAAAGGGACTAACTTCATTTTTTCAGAGGGCCGTCACATGACCTGGGAGGGGGGGTGATGTCAAAAATATCCGCAAGAGAATTTGGTGCACAAATTCCAGATATATCGGTTAAGTCGTTTTCAAGCATTTTTGGAAAACAACTTAGGGTGGCCCTTTATCCGCCCAAGGTTACGTTATCGGTAATGAAGAAAGAATTGAAAACAGAAAAAGTATACATTTCAGTCTATCATATTAACTTCTAAACTAATTAACCAATTCTCATGAAATTTGGCATATACTTGATCATCAAACGTCGGAGGTCAAACAAAATTATCCAAATTTAGAATTCACCAAAGGGTCAAGATTGGAACATTTTCGACGATGCTAGAAAAACTTTTGAACCAATAGCAGACTAGCCAACCTCTGGGGTTCTCTCTCAGTAAATTTAGAAAAATGTGGCCCTATCAGGGCAAATTGTTCCAAAATTGAGTGTTAATTTTTGCAAATTTTTACCCTTTTATGGTGTTTTATTTCGGTTTTTAAATAAATCAAAAGATTAACTAAAATTTCCTCAACAAGTCACGATTTTTCGCTACTGTGTGTCATAAGGCAATCAAAAAAACATATATCAAATATTCAGATCATAAAAATTTTTTAACAGGGTAATTATGAGCAAGAATATTCTGAAAAGTATTATTTATATCTCATATTGTCTATTTATATACCTAAGTACCTTATTGGATTTCTTGGAATTATTAAATGTGCTAGTTTTATCCCGATTGTGTTTAGTATGACATACTCTATATAAAAAAGGGCACGGAGCGCCAGAATTTTGAGGATTTGTGTTCTTAAAAAGTCGAATTCCAATATAGCTACTAACTAAAACCGTACACAAAATGATTTGGAAACAATATATTCAAAACGTAGAATATTTGACTCCCTTCCTAGGACACGCGAGACAGCTCTCAAAAAGCGGGACAGTTTGATCGCCCTGCAACAGCCAATAATTAGATATACGTATGCATAGAGTGTTTTTTTAACTTGGCTTAACACAAAAAAGCAAGTTTCATGTATGAATGAAGGACAAAAATTTCATTAAGTGATAATACTGAGTTTGGCCTTCATTCCCATTTTTAGATAGAACAAATAAAAGACACGTTTTTACTATTGCAGGATTTCAGATCTCTGAACAATACCTAAAGTACTAACCTTGAATTTGAAATCTGTTTTTCAAGTTCCCACGGCCCCAAAAAATAATCTGACCAAATGTTTAAAACAAGTTTCTATTCAATTGAAAACCTACAAAACATGTCTTGTAAGAAATTAAATATAATTCATAAACAAACCTCAATATTAGCATAAACATCTATCCATAGAAATGGATATACCTGTGTACTAGTTTCAGATATTTGCCAATATTAATGCTTATGATTCATATTTAATTTATTGTATTTTGTATTCATTTAAGAATTTTAATTTTTATATTTATAAAAAGTGGAAACAAACATCTATTACTTCTAAAACTTACAGAAAAAAATCAGTTTCAATTTAAACGGTAGGGAAATTACTTATCGTAAAACACTATGAATTGCTTTTTAACTCATCAATTTGAATACTTCAGAACCAGGTTCTTTATTTAGACTACGAAAATCGTCACAATAAATTTATAAACTCATAGCAACAATAACTATCGCTCACCACAATACCAGATAAATTATTTAATTACAACACCATTCATCATTGAACCTGGGCATGTCATTTATCCAAGAGAACTTATTAGATTACAATGCCAAACTGAAAATTAGGTACAATTACTTTGATTAAAGATTTGATACAGATTGGTTTGATAATTACAAACAGAACAGACAGCCTAAATTGTAAGACTGAAAATAAATTATGTACTTGTTTTATCTAAATATTTAATAAATTAAGAAAAGGTAGGCGTTATCTGTTAAAATAAAATTGTACCATTTAGAAATATTTATTACCTAAAAAGTTACTATTATGAAATACGGAGATTTTATGTTTTTACAAGTTATCATTATTTTATAGCCATCACAGCAATTAATTTCCAAATCTGACAAAAAGCAATAAATAAATATGAGAATAATTAATACCTTGGTCATTGGAACGATATTCAGTCCAAGTTGTTGATCAACTAAAGAGGCGCCTACTTCTGATAAGTAGCCCTGATTAGGCACCAAACAGGAACGCCCAAAACAGCAAGGACAGCAAAGTTTGTGCATCCACTTCGTCCATTTAGGATTTAGTTTGCCATACGGTTCTTCGTCCTTTGGTTTATAGACACCAATTTTGGTCTGCAATAAATATATTTCTATACCAGCTTTGGAATGCATGACGTGTTTGACAATCAAATGGTTTCATTACAATTATGTTTTGATGTAATAATACATAGGTGCCACAAAAGCAATCAAAATCATAAGTAAAATTAAGCAAAGAACATTTACCAACATAAAAAAATTGGCCATAAAGATTTAAAAAATCCCAAATCTGAAAGCATATATTGAAGTGAACACATCAAAGTCCATAAACTAAGAAGCGGGAAAAAGAACAAAAAACTAGAAATCTTAGCAACAAATCATTTGCTAAAAAAATCTAACAACACTAGACATATATAAAAAAACATTTTGACTACGCAGTCTCCGGCAGCAAGATAGAATCATAAGTGCTATTTTAACAGTGGTGTGTGTAAATAAAATGAAGAAAGTAGGTAGCTACACATTTTCATTTAAATCGAAAGTCACAATTTCTCTACATTATCTACAGTATAAAGACTACGCGCAATTGAAAAATAGTACAACAATAATTTATATGGTAATATTGATTATCATCATTTATTTTTTAAAGGTCGGTTTATTTCCCTCTGACAGGGAGTGGCCGACCCTCATTCTTTCCAACTGGCCACACTAATTTTCCAGCGCTTTCTATCTTCATGATCTCCAAGCTTCAGTCCAACCTTTTCACATTCTCTATCTGCCATACTTTTCCAGGTCAACTTTGGGTGCCCTCATCTCTTCCACTTCGAGATTCTATGCCCACTTTACACCACTAGGTATTCTCTTCCTTTCTCAGAACGTGACCACACTATCTTAGACAGCTCCGTCGCACTACCTCTATAATGGACTCTTGCAGACCAAGCTTTTCCATCAACATTTCTGAATTCATATTATCCTGCTGCTTAACCCCACATATCTTTCTAACCATTGCCTTTTCTGCTCTTCTTAGGATATTTTCTTCTATTGATCTTACTATCCATGTCGCTGCCGCATAAACAACTACTGGCCTAACACATGTGCTACATATTTGCCCCTTCATTGCTAGAGTCAATCTATAGCCACACAACATTGATTCCAGATCTCTAAACCTTTTCCAGCCAAATCTCACTTTCTTTGTTACTGACAATTCGAAGCCTCCTGCATTTATTGTATCTCCTAGGTAACAAAACTCCTTCACTCTATCAAGATCTTTTAACACCTCATCTTCTATATTCCATAATCTTAAAAATTAAACTTAAATATTTTAATATAACAAACTATCTTGTCTGATACAAAAATAAAATTTACTGAATTTTGTTTAATTTTAAAAAGAATTTCATAAAACTAAAAGCTAATAGGCGCAATAGAAAGAACTTTAAAATCTGATTGTTTACATAGCGAAATGTAAAAATAATTAGTAATCTGAAGTGATCAATAATACATTAAACTTTTGGTTTGTAATGTACATTATGAAATACTCTTTATAGTGTAAGTTGCGGCACTTTTATAATGGTTACATGTTAACGATGAAAGCACATTAATCATTAAACTAAACTAGTGTACAAGAGAGAATTATGAACACAAAACTGATGTCATTATTGTATGTTGCATTTACATATTAGATAATAGGTCACAATAGAATAATAATAAAAAAACACTTACCCCATCTAGCTTTTTGACAAAGTAACTTCCACTAGAGCCCTGATATATACGTTCAGGATAAACCCCGCGCTCGATAGCAGTCTCCGCCTGTTTTACTAAGTTGCCAAACACCTCATCATGGGGAAAATGATTGGCCTGCAAGTGCTCGGGCCCGCCACTGCTGTCTAGGTCATCATCATCGTCACTTATCCCGTCATGTGTCAGTAATGGAGTGCTGTCTCGCCACTGGTCCGGCCCCCCTGCATTGTTGTCCTGCCAATGATGATCGGCGCCCGAGCCAGCGGAGTCTTCAGAGACATAGTTCTGTGATGTCAATAAAACAGTTTCAGAACCAAAATCTACCAACAGTTTGCCACCATTTTTACGTATATCATTTTCATGATGTGGAGTACCACGCATTCTATTACGCGTGCTCTGCTCTGCTGTGTTGTACTAGGTTGTTTGATCTTATTTCCAACGAGCCTGGACAACTCCGTGGTGTTTGGTTCACTTTGGCACTATTTCAAATAGATTCTTGTTAAGCAAGATTTCTACAATGAAGCATAATTAAAACGATTTTCTATTAGACTATAATCCCCAACAATCAGACTATCTATCATAACTATTCCTCTAAAAAGTATCATCATTAAATGCATAAATACATATCAAGATTACCAATAAATTATATTTTTAAATTAGTGACATTTAAACTTATACAATAAACAAACTAGAAAAGTTAGAATAGGGACAAACATTAACTACAAATGTCAATGCTTTTAAAATAAACAATTTTAATTCTAAGTGTATATAAAAGCAGCGTTTGAGAAATAAGGGTAGAAACTTTTAGACTATTGGAAACATCTCAAAAGGTGAGTGAAAACCTATTTCATAAAATATTTTACTTTCATACAAATTAGACAAGAAGTCCAAACTGCTAACAGCATTCACAATATTATGGAGAACAACACCATCTAGATACTTATTACTTCCCAAACTTTCATTTAAAAAATCATTAACTGAATAATTAAAAGGCTCATCAGTGCCTGCTAACAAAATCTCCAAGGGTTCATCGCATAATTCGGTCACTTTGCTTCTCGGACCCGGTAACATCGAATCTATTTTATTAAATAACTAATAAATTGTTTACAATTCACTGAAGTGAAAATGTACATTTTTAGTTTTATGGGTTGAAAACAGTTACTTTACATATTCACACGCAGTTTTACTATTAATTCATGAAAAATTGAAACAAAAATACTGCAAACGGTGCTTAAATAGCAAGCCATTATTTTCAATACATACTAGTCCTCTTTAAATGACAGAGTAAGCATAATAAAAAAAATTGGTAAAAAGACTTTTACCACAACTCGTATAAAATACAACTCTGATTATAATTTATGTAAAACTATACGACTTGTACTATTTAATTATTATACCTAATTAATTAGAGCCTGCAACAACAATTTCAAATCTACATCTAGAAAACTGAACTATGTTCTCCTAAAAGAGAACAATTCTGGAAAATTCTGCATGCATATATTTTAATTTGAGAACATGAAATTTGAATACTCAGTAAAATTATTTATTTTTTTAATCTAAAACAAAAACATAGAAACTAGACAATCACTAAAGCGTGGTTGTTTTATTCTAACTTCCTGTTGAATTTTTAGTTCTTATTTTGGAAAACTAACTGCACCTCACTTTTTCAATAATTTTGCAATTATAACTTCCTGATTTCAATACTTTTAAAAATAGTACTTGAATTACAAGTCAATTTTATAAATCAGAAGACTAAAGGTGCGTCTCCACGCAATACTTTTTTGTCGAGCAACTTTTTTATATTGATTTTTTGTTGATCAATTCAAATTTAACATGTTCATTTTTTTTAAATCAATACAAGCCAAAGAAATACATATACAGCAATTTTTAAAAATAAATCAATTAATTGTAATGCGTAATAGAAGTGTTGAATGTGGCAGAATCAATAAGAATTGCAAAATGTGGACCACACAGCTTCTTATGACGAAATCTATATATAGGTATAATATCACTCGATGCAATGTGTATGAATATGTCATAAATTGATTTTTTTAATTAATTTTAGATATCCAACTATTTACAACGGATCATGATTCCGCTAATTAAAATAGCATTGATCATATGCATTGCAACAGCAGGTAAGTTGCAGATGTCTAACCAACGTAGAAAATTGCATTAAAAAATATTGATATAAAAGATATGATTTTTTGTGGCAAAATGTGTCCATATATGAATTTCCGATATATTTAGGTACTAGGAAAATATTAAATTTAATTTCCAATTAAAATATGAACAATGCACTGGAATTCTGTCATATTTAGCTTATCTAATTTTTATGTGTATAATTTTGGTTGATGCCATTAAAATTCAATTTTTCTCAAATTCTAATAATAATTCATTTTAAATCATTTATCTAGAGCCATTAACTAAGAATAAACATCGCCTTTAAAAAATCATTTTTATAGACAATCCCTGATATAGTGGCCCTTGTATACTAGGAGTCAAATTTGTGATGTACCCAATCTTCTGATATTTGTTTTTAAAAGAGTTCAAAATCTGTATGCTAAAAAATCTCAATGAGAAAAAAACTTCAAACCCTTGCTCGCAACAATTGGACACAAGAATTATTTGTTCAACAAATACTGCACTTTAGATAACAAATTTCTGTTATCTATATAACACATTTATTATCTTTTTAGTATATGGTCACGATCAGAATGAACATGAAAGAAAATCACAATTGATTGATCTAGTTGTACACCGTGGTAAAGGATGGCCCTTCCCAAAAATTGGTACATCTGGATGGGGTACAACTCCAAGATGGGGAACCAGAGACTGGTGGCGAACAACTCCAAGATGGGGAACCATAGACTGGTGGCGAACAACTCCAAGATGGGGAACAAGAGACTGGTGGCGAACAACTCCA
>JAUYWI010113562.1:0-10753 GCA_034780595.1 Parotoplana pacifica
GCGCAAGATTGGTAAACTTATTCTGCCAATCAGCTGACATGAAGTCTGCGACTTCGGAGCGCCGCCAAAGAAGAAGATGAAGAAGAAGTCTCTCTTCTTATTAGACAAAAAGTAGACTTAACATGCATTAACATGCGTCCAAAAGATTACCATGTGAAAGCTGTTATAAACAAATTTTTTTAATACTAATTCGCTGACATTATTTAAAGCTGAAATTATTTTTGTTTATATTCGTAGCAACTACATAATCATTTCAATATTATTCTTATTTTGTTGTGAAAGTCCCTTTGTCATAATAATTTTTTTCATAGTCTTACGGTATGAAACGTATTAGAAAGTCTGAAAAGCAGATTGTCGAAAATTCGTCTCAAGTTCATTTAACAGTTGAGCAACATGTTGGATTTGGAGGAACCAGTAGGGTCATCTGAACATGAACTTGGCTTTAATTATACTTTCATCAAATACAATTTTATCAATGAAAGTTCTCTTTAAAAATTCGATTAAGTGTACTCAAGATTTCGCTACCCTTTAGAATGTTAACTCGGCTAGCAATATTTCCTAACTACGCCCATGGTGTTTTCTTTGTTGATTTGAATTCTTATAATATCGAAATCCATAGAGTATCTGACTAATCCATGAACAAATTTTATCAAATAGTAAAAACCATAGAGTAATTAGTAGATGTTGCTAAAAATACTGATTTTATTTAATATAGGAATGATAGGAAAATATTACTATCTGGTGTTTTACCCAGGGGCGGATCCAGGGGGGGCAGTAGGGGCCTCTGAAAATTGAATTTTCGGCCCTGTGTACATTAGCTAGTTGCCTAGAAATGTTGTTATTGTAATCTGTTTCAATGTGTATATGTATATTTAGTTATAAAAATTTGCTGTAGAAACACTACCTGTTATTTTCTTCAACTTTTTTTAAATACCATGCTTGCGCCATTTCAAATATACCCCCCACCCGGCCCCCCACCTAAAACAAAATCCTGGATCCGCGCCTGTTACCTTTATGAGACTACCAAATATATCTGAAATGTAAAGACTATTAAAGAATAGGCAGTCCTCTTTACATTTAAAACTACCAAATTAAACTCTAGTTTTATAACTATAGTTAGTTGAATTTGTGAGCTGTATTTTATTAGGTATATCCTGAATCCTAAATGCTGTTAAGGTTGTCAACATATTTTATGGAGTATTTTTAATTCAAAATCTCGAAATTATATAGTATATTTTCCTACTACATACTTATATGTAAATGTTGAATAAATTTAACATTATTTGTTTATAAAAATACATCCGTTTTATATAGATATGAAAACTAGTTATTTTTAATACTGTCAAAGGTATAAGTAGTGCATGGACGTAACTAGCTATGAGGCAGGCGAGGGTTCCAATTTGATGTTTTTGCATTTATTTATTTAATCAATCATGTCCTGTATTTTTTTTATTTCTTGCATTGTTGAGTTGCTTTTCACCGATGTTAATGCCAAACTCCTCATTACTGCTTCTCTCATAAACTGTTCACGTGTACATATTAAAAGGTGAGGGGTACATACATGCAGTAATATTTCACAACTTGAAAGAATATGACGCCCAAATTCTTTTGAAGAATACCGTCTTCAACGTTTCAATAAGCCAGAGTTACAAGATAACCAATTGCTCAATCTTTAGATAAGTATATTTCTTTAGTGAACTTCAACCTCGATGAATTTACAATGACAAACGACAAAAATGGAACTAAAACCAGTGCAATCCGGATGAAGTTACTTTATCTGGTCATCTTTCAATCTATGGCTACTGAACTGTAATGTAAATCTTTTGACAGACTGGGGTTTCCGTAGCATGAAGCCATCCATAGGACTCGTTGCGGACAATGCTAATCTGTAAACTGTTGACGAGCGCACTTGATGATGTACTAAACTCTTTATAATTACTAACCATGTCACTTACTAAATTCGTATAACTATCAAATGATGTTTACTAAGAGGATTTTTAGCCATTACTTTCTTGCATTAGTTTGGAGGGTGCTGGGCTGTGTCCGACATAAAGCAAACTGATAACACAAATGATGCTCTAACCACAATATAGTTTTAAATAAATTTATATTTGTAAATACTAATTGTTTTGTTTTTATATTAAGTTTTTATCACAAGATCAGACAAATCTTCTTCTTTGCTCTAGAGAGATCGGAAGAAAGTTACACACAAAACTAGCTTTATTTTTTTGTTTTTCGGTATTAGTTTTCATCTGACTTTATTTACATAGTTTCGGTTTCTTTAGTGATAAATTCTCTTATAACTACTCAGCAAAATAAAATTAATTTACATAGTGCGAAATCAAAAATTACATAAAGTGAAATTTTTAATATAATTCTATTTTTTAGTACTTTAATAAAAACGTTGGAAATCTATACAAATTAAAAATATTAAGCACCATTGATCTGTTTATTTACATTTCGGACCTCTTACAACATTTTGGGTTGCATATTTGTCAACATATGTCAATTTTATTTTTAATTACCATTGTTGTCGAATGCTAGAAGTGTTCTATTTACAATATATATTGATAGTAGAGGGAAGAATCAATTGGATTGTAAAAATGTGATGCTGTACTTAGTCACATTCACATGGTTAGTTAGGGTCAGTTTTTCTTAAATTTTACTACACTAACTTATCATTAAAATAACTTATTGAAGAGAAAACTGACCCTTAGGATTTTTTTATTTTTAACAATATTTTAATTTATTTAAAAAAATCTTTTTTTAAACAACAACACACGTCCACAGTATGGCTAAGTACAGTGAAAAAGTAAATGTCATGCTTGTCTGTATTTTGCATCCAGATTCCAAGTAATGCCTGACATTATTATAAACAACACCACTTTAGCATTTACAACACATAAGATTTAAGAACTCTATACTAATGTACCATAAACTGTTTTTCTTAAGAATAAGTTATTTTATACTACACACTAACTTATCATTAAAATAACATATTCAACTTCAAGAAAAAACTAACCCTATATATAAGGATTTTTTTTTAATATTATTTTTAAAAAACATATTTGCTGTGTGATTAAGTAATATGAATATTTAAAAACAAATATATACATGGTGGCCCATAAGTCCATATCAGTTATTCAATACCCGACCAGTATCAAAAATGCATCAATGTGTCTGGTAGTCATTTTAAGCACTTGTCAACTTATTGAACTTTACAGAGTTGCTAATTAAACTTTATTGTTTGTAAATAAATAGTTATACAAGGAACTTTATTGTTTGTAAATAAATAGTTATACATATAATACAATTTTTTAACATTTTCATTATCTACGACTGGGAATATGGACTTATGGGCCACTCTATATATTATAGTACAGAAAAGTTTTTATTAAATGTCAAATCCATGCCATGGTATACTATTGTCCTGAGAGTCAGTTTAAATAAGTAAAGTTCTTATTTTTATGTTATAAATGCTAAACTGTACCATCTATAACCCAGATGGCAAGCTAAATAGCATTCTGCAATACAGATGGCAATGTCAAATAGGGGGGTGAATACGGAGGATTTTGCCTCTTTTTTATTTGAATTATGCACTTATAAACAACTAATAGCTTACTAAAAGGAAAGCAGTTATAAAGATAAACATTTATACCTATATATAGTTTGTCCTGTGGTTAATTTTAAATGCAATCACATGGCAGTACATGAAAGAGGAGGGAGGTAATAAATTAAGCAGGGTGTCACAAAAATGCAATGTTGTTTTGTATGGACCACATTTATTTTATTATCTGTGTGAACTATTTTAATTGTTTATATTTAAACAACTATGGTCTATATATTTTTGAATAATTTTAAAAGGTCATTTTTCCAGGTCAGCATTGCTAGTCAGATATACATACTATATAGAATTTTATTAAGTAAAATATCTTAGAAATAAGTAAAATGGCATGTATGAATTTGCATTCTTTTAAATTTTACATTATAACAGCCATCATGTGGCTAGTCTGACAATTAGTCACATAGCCACCATGTGGCTAGCTAGCCACTTCCTAATTTTTATTTCTTATTTATTAATAAAAGATTATTTCTCACAATAAAAGGCTTTAATATTACATAAGGTTATTTATAATTATAAAATAAAAAATATTACACTTCTGGAAATCTGGAAAAGATAGGGGTGAATCTATAAATTAAATAAAAACTAGAATTTTATAAATGAAAAAGGCATGTCAGTTCAGATATATTTTATTAAGAATACTATATACATATGAAAGACTTTTTTAATATAAATTGCATTCATTCTGAAGTTACACCCATTTAAAGCTAATTTGTGGAAGTATATCCAGATTAACCCCAACCCACCCTATTAAAAATGGCTCTTACCACTGATAAAGGTTATGGACAAGGCTATTATTTAATATTGTAAAATATATATGTTATAGATATTGAATATAGTCTAAAAGTGAGTGGCCTAAAATATATGGGAAATGTTTTGAAGATTATTTTTTGGTGTACATTTTTTAAACTTCTGATGACTATAAATTCATAACAAAATATTTTAATGCTTTAAAATTAATACCAAATATTCTCCTGATTGTCTGGATTGATTAGAATATTAAATCAGCTTTCTATCTCTATTAGTTTTTGAGTTACAATGATCTAAAATTTAACCTTTTTTAATAAACTTCTGAAGACTGTATCTGCAAAAATTAAGCACTTTTATGCTTTAAAAATAATACCAAATATTCTCCCAATTGTCTGGATTAATTAGAATATTAAATCAACTTTCTATGTCAATTAGTTTTTGAGTTACAATGATCTAAAATTAAATAGTATATTTTGTTTTTTGGACATGGTATTTCTGAATTTGCCCCTGGTATTACCAGATTCACCCCATATTTTAAAATGACTCTTACCACTGATAGAGGTTATGGACATGGTGATTATATTGTAAAATTTATATGTCATAGATACTAAATAATATAGAGTAATTATAACTATGTGGAGTATCCACTCAAACATTTTGAATGTATGCACCAGTGATTTTACAGCTACTGACTAATATTGATTTGCAGAATTCAAATCTATAATTATTTTCTCATTTAAATGTTGTCTTGATATATATCAGGTTATGTGCTACTTTTATGTGACAACTAAGAAAAAGTGGTATGCAAAAATTAAAAGTATTTTTATAATATACATAACTATTTGAATTTTAAACCTTTGACAAATAAATATTTCATATAAAACTATAAAATTTGATATAAAAGAACACAATTATTTTTTCAGTAAAAAAAAATAAATACTATCACAGTGAAAACACATTTGATAAAAAATTATGCTTACTAATTGCACAAAATAAATAACAAAACACATCATAAATCTATCATTTATAAATTAGAATCAAATGAAAGCAGAAGTTTATAAACAGATATTGATTACAAAAGCTATCTACATAATTATTATTTGAATTTGTAGCTTCTAAAAATTAAATAGTATAATCTACTTTATAAAATGGTAACAAATGAACAAATGTACATAACTTTTTGAATTTTTGTAATTAAAATGATATACAAAATTATACACAAATTTATAAAATAAACACAGAGTGGATACTCTATGTATTGTTACTCTATGCTAAAAATGAGTGGTGTGAAATATATGAGAAAAAATTTGATGATTGTTTTTTTTAAATACATTTTTTAACCTTTTTAAAAAAAACTTCTGAAGACTGCATCTGCAAAACGAAACACTTTTATGCTTTAAAAATAACACAAAATATTCTCTTGATTGTCTGGATTGATTATATTAAGTATTAAATCAACTTTCTATCTCTTTTTTTTTCAGTTACAATGATCTAAAATTAATTAGTATATTTCTGTATTAGGTCCAGACATTTCTGAATACTTAGAGGTTAAGAACAAGAATATTATTTAATATTTGTAAAATATATACTAAAAATATGTTGCCAAAGTTTAAAATTAAGATACTACTTATAGATGCTACTATTCCTTTAAAAAAAGAATTATAGTTAATTTTAATAAACTAAGTTATGTATTCAGAAGTTAGAATAAATATCTCCATATGCTATGAATAAATTTCTACGGATCACCATATTAATTAATTATATCCTTCTTATTTATGTACAAAAGGATGTTTCCATCTTCACTTTGATGTCATATGTGCTATAGAATGAGATGCCAATTGTGTCTGATAACTGGAGAGACAGTTGGAATACCCCTAAAAAGGCAAATCCACCCACTACTTTGGGTGGTGGTTTTTTTATTGTCTGCTTGTTGAGAACACACAATATGTTCTTATAAAGTAGATACCAGGTATCTTTCCTAATTTTATGGGTTTTCAAGATAAGACACTAGGCCTCTGACATCAACCTAAAAAGTTTACCATTTTATGTAATGTCCTACTTAATTTTATTCCCTCCCTCCCCTATATTATGTACCATCAGGAAATTATAGATATGCTCTTACCCTTGTACCATGACACAATTATCCAACAGTCCCTACAAAATTATTTCACAGTTAAAATAATCTTGACTTAACATAAAGTGAAAGTGACTCTCACCACATAAGTATTGAAAATCATTATGTTGTGAGATGCTTAACACAATAATATTATCTATGTGGTGAGAGTGACAAACTTCTTATTGTCAGTCAAAAACAAATGTAGGTAAAATATTACATTGACATTTTATTTTGTAATAGAAACAAGACTAAAAGAACATCTTTCTAACCCTTGCAGTCTTGTTTTTCAACATCTTCCCAACATTCATAACATTTCATACTTTCCTTATCATAGTTATGATGTCATATACCACAACACATCATAGAAACTGTAACATCATTGATGTATTTTCATACTAATGCTGAGACACAGGATTTCCTGCATGATGAAATTTTGATAGTTATCAATAAACTATTTCTTTGAATATTTAAAAAAAACATCTAAATGTTTATAAGCTCTAAAATATTAAAGAGTGATAAAAATATATTGCTAACAAAATCCAGCATTAATGGGTTAACACTTGCACAATTTGTAAATGGACCAATAGATACTTACTGTATTTTTAATGGTTAGAATAAATAAAATAATCATAATTGCAGACCGCATAAGTTGTACAGTTTGTAAAGGATCTATAAATACTCACCATGTTTTTAAAATTAAAGTTAGAATAAATAAAATAATCATATTTGCAAACTGTGCAAGTTGTGCAATTTGTAAACTGTACACATTGCACAATTTGCAAATAGTACAAGTACCATTTGCAAATCATGCAAATTTATCAGACACTAGATTGATTTGTATGAAATTAAATGCAAAAAAGATACAAAAGCATTAAATTCATTGAAGCTCAAAGCAGTGTTAACTCTGTCATTGGTAGCCATGTAATAAAAGATACTGCCTTGATCTGCATTTTGTGTTTTATTAACAGACCTAAAATTAAAACAGAGAGATGAAATAATCCAAAAAGAATATTTGTTATGAATATTATAAGTGACACAACTCTATTATTCAGATGTAGCCCAGTTTCCAAAATCTATAGAGGTTAGCCCCTGAAAAACCCATAATCAAATAAGAGCACAGACTTGGTCCCTAGCTGATTTTTGACTGGATGAGTGGTAACTACATTTGACATTTTTAATATCAGGCCTGATTTTTGTACAGCTTTAGCCAGATATCTGGCTTTCTTGGAATGAAAAAAAAATCAGTTTTTGAATCCCTCAAAACTGGTGTGAAATGAGTAGAAGAGTTCAGAAACTATTGGTGAATAATTTTAATTAATGGGTTGCTCAGCTTGGGGGCGTTTTTGGCTGAAAAGCTAGAGAGTAGAGATACAATTACGTAATGGAACTAATAATATTGCCATCTGGTTTGCTGGTAACATTATCCTCAAATTGAGTAGCAAAAGATTCAACAAATGCTTGACAAAATCAAAGAATGGGCTGAGGAGAGTAAGATTGATCTGAATGCTGCCAAAATGTTGTCTGTTTTCTAATGACAAAGAACTAAGAGACACCAGTGAATACAGGGCTGGCTGATGAGGCCCAACAAGGCCCAAACAGCTGTCCTGGGCTATCACTTGCGAGTAGTATGAATAAGTAGTATATTTTTATCAAATAATTCCTGTTTTTTTTATTACTCTTAAACACTTCAAATATTTCTTACCTCGCATCGAATGCTTGAATTGTTGAAGAAAGTTCTGAGCGTCATCTCCACTGGCACTAAAGGATGGCAATTTGTCCACGAGTTGTATTTGAATTTCCTAATCATTTCGCCGCTGAGATTCCTCCCTGAGCTGCGCACTCACAAAATCGCAGAGCGCCTGCCCTTCCAGTCCCAGCTCTTTTCCAATTTTGACTGTCTGATTCTCCATCAAGATGCTTCACTGCACGAATTTGTTCAATAGCTCTGAGCTCTAAAATATGATTTAGTTTATCAATTTTGAAATAAACATAACTGTTGTACATTTTTAATAATTAAAATAAATACAACATGATCAACTAGGTGTGCAATAGAAGAGATAGATATAGAGAAAGTGGATCATAAAATATGTAGGTGTTTATAGAGAGGCCATAGATGATTTTGTTATAGAAACTTTGCCATAGATTACCAAGGTGTACGGAAAGTGGTTGGAAATTATTTTATATTACGATCACCTCCAATAATTCATTGAAATGTGTTTGTTTCAAAGAGACATTTCTAAGAGACACTAAATCTATTTGGCTGCCAACTCTTCCTATAGCCCAAATGAACCGCCAAGTATAATTGCATTTAAACACTTCAAATTATTGTTATAGCTGTTTCACAAAAAAATATTGTGTTTAAGTGTAATAATAAAAAAAACAGAAATACTTTGATAAAAATATACTACTTATTCATACTACTCGCAAGTGATAGCCCAGAACAGTTGTTTCGGCCTTGTTGGGCCTCATCAGCCAGGCATAATCACAGCCTGAGCAATACAAAATGTTCGTATATTTCATATCAAAGCATAGAAATGAAGAAAGTTTGCCAATTTTGAATAAGAAGAGAAAAAGTTGAAGATATTGACAAAAAGTTTTTTTTATTAAAAGGCACTCACGCTGTCAAAGCAGGTTCTGGCCAATTAAAAAATAAATACCTGTTTGTTATAGCTGTTCCACAAAAAAATATTGGTGAAAATACAGTGAGTAAAAGAACATGTCAGAGATGGATAAAGCAATTTAATCAAGGAGAATTCGACGTACACGACAAAGAAAGAAATGGAAGACCTAACTTGGATATTAATGATGATATAAAACACTGTTTGTAGAATTTTCCTGGTGTAAGTATTTTAGAAATCGCAACGGCTATGGCTTTTTCTAATTCCACAGTTTGGGAACATATGAAACAGCTTGATGTGAAGTATGTATCGTGTAGATGGGTGTCCCATCATCTCAGTGATGGCAACAAGGAAGCCAGAATTCGCATACGCAACGAACTTCTTGTTCGATTTGGAAATAACAATTTTTTTGCCTAGATTAATCACTATCGACGACACTTGGATTAATTGGCGAAAGGTAGGTACGTTTAATCAGACAAGGTGTTCGGCTGGAGGAGATATTGCAAGAGTACGGAACGATCTTCCTCTGGGACTGCAAATGCATAATTTATTTGTGTCTTCTTGAGCAGGGTCAGACAATGGCAGCAGATGTTCACTGCACAATTAGATGAAGTAAAAGCGAGTATGCAAAACAGACGAAGGGGCTCATTTGGTTCACCGAATCATGGTATCCAACCACTATATTGGTCCGCCCTCCATATTACATCCTCCTTACTCGTCAGAACCGGCAGCTAGTGATTATTATTTATTTTCATTTTTAAAATCACACTTTTCTGGTAAGAACTTTTTTAATCCAGATGATGTGACAGTTTCTATTAGCCAATGGCGGTTGTTTTAAAAGAGGCATCAACATGCTACCAGCAAGATGGGCAACATGTGTTCAAACAAGAGGCGATTATTTTGACAGTGAATAGGGAATTTTATTGAACTACATTTTACGTATATTTGACATTTTTGTACATTATTTAATGTTTGAATTAGTTTGCATTGTCAAAATATATACACTAATCAACCTCAGATTTATTAACAAATGTATAGAAAAATTCATTGAAATGCGACAAAACTCTCCGAAAGCTCTTAGAGTTATTTTTGGGGAATATTGAGAGTATTTTAAGTAATAGGATGATGTAACTCTTTGATGATTATGAGAAAATTCTATCATTATTAGTTTTTGATGATAAAATGGATCACTGTCAATATCAAGAATCTGTTTGATGATGTAATTAAAGTGATCATCACTTGCCAGAAAGGAATAACAATTGGAACAAATGTATGTAGCTTAAGAAAGACCATTAAAATGAATATTGTTATTACTAATGATTTTAATGATAGCTTCATGAACATCTTGTTGATCTGTTGTATCAAAGAAATCATCTTAAGATTTTAATAAACAAATAACATCTTTGATAAAACTTAACCTGATATAACTATCTGAATTATTATTAATTATTTTATAGCCCAAAAGGGCAAAAAGAGTAGAAATAAAAAACGTTAGCATCAAATATTTTACTTACGATATAATCAATAAATGCTAACAAATATTTTACTAACAACATTATTGAAATACACACAAAACTGTGTTTGCTTTTTAAGTAATTAAAATTTACATGAGCTAACTACTTTTTTATTGTTTTAACTGACCTAGCT
>JAUYWI010113573.1:0-10753 GCA_034780595.1 Parotoplana pacifica
ATTATTTATTGCGTAAATACTACTTAATATAATGTTTACTTGGAAGGCGGACATTTTTTTCGGTATGGACTATATAAATTTGAATCCAAATTTTGTCTATTATTGTAAATACCTACATAATATATGTAGGTACATTAATACTTCAATTTTATTTTAAATCAATGATTTAATTAATACTTATTTTTTCCTTAAAACATCCTTAATTTCTGAATTATAAAAGTCAAGGTATTATTTTTGTTGATTGCATTATATCAAACGTTCCAAGTTAATTCAAAAAAGTTGTTGAATAATGTGTACATAAATAAGAAATTAAATGTGCTGTTAAATTACTATCTAAATAATAGGTGACATCATGATTTCTTTTTTTAGTTGAAGTATGAGTAGGTAGCCATATGATATTCTTTTGTTCTAGCTTACGTTACAATAAATATTGTTCTATTGTCTTTTAGTATGCTCTTGAATGCTAAGTTGATAAAATTAATCACTGATATATGGTACGAGTATCAGTTAGGTAGTTGTTATATAATTATTCTAAATAATTTTATACATTAAAAAATGATAATGATATAGGTACCCTGTTGAGATTAATGATCTAATCTATATTTTTTTATAAAATGCTTTGTATTATTATTATTATTATTAAAAGACAAACGAAATAATTTTACCATTTTCTTTAAAAGTTAGATCAGTAGATATTATGTATGTAACATGTATAACCTAATTTTAATTGTGCATTGCTTATTGAATTAAATAGTTATTGAATTAATTGCAATAACATGTGATACATTTTTAAAATGTGTAGTTAATAAAAAAAGACTATAAGATTATTCTCACAAAACTGATTGCATAAATCAAAAATAAATATTGATGTAATAAAACCATTTTTAATATATTTGTTAACCATAAAATGCAATGTCTAATTCTAAAAAAGTAGCATATAACTTTTTTTGGTTCAATTTTTATGTTAAATAAAGCAACACATACCCAGGCAGTGTTAAATGAGAGGGGACAATAATTGATTTTCATTATTTTTATGCAACAAACTTATGTCATATATGGCTGCTATTTATATAACATTTAGTGGTTATCTATTGAATCTTTTTGAACTTTTATTTAAACTATATATTTTCTTCGATTTTTACCAAGTTTAACTAAATTATGGTTCCAAAATATTTTCTTTCGAATGTTTCTCAACTATTTCATACAGCTAATAGAAATGACCATCGTATTTAGAGGTAGTTGTCAGAGGTCGGATTACTAAATAAATCAATGAAATTTCAAAAATTGATTATCATTTATAATACAGAATTTAGATAAAATTATTTCTAACAGTTTTAGATCGATTTTGTACCTGGGTAAGAGCCTGTTAGTCACATTGTGGGAACCCACACCGTCAACATATGACTTAGACAAAATGCTAGGAACACCAGACAGTAAACAAACAGTTAATTAAGAACTGCTACAGTAGGATAGCATCGACGAACTATTAAAAGTCGAAATATGGATCGCAACTGGCAACACACAATTTGGACATGGGTATTTAAAGGATCAAGCAAGTCACATAAGCAACTATGATCATAATCAATCAAATGTGAAGGTCTTAAAAAGGGCATTTTCAAAATAGAAGTTAGAGGTGTTAAGAGTCTTTAAAAGTTCACTATTATAATAGTGAACCTTTAAAGACTCTTAAAACCTCTAACTTCTATTTTGAAAATGCTCTTTTTTATAATCAAAATGTAGTGGTCTTGAAGAGGACATTAATCATTCAAATATAGTGACTCTAAAAGGGGTTGTTTGCGCGTTCTCATAGATAAGATGGAGGGATGCTAGCGAATGAAATATTGAGATTTTTGGGATCACCAGCCTCTGGGTGGTCATCTAGCACCGAAGGTAGAATGCCAAAGAATACTAAGAAGCTGGATACCAGTAAAAGTCGTTGATGAATCTGATCCTAACTTGCTTGTCTGTCATGATGCAGAGTGATTTAAAAAAAGGTTAATGACTGTTACTATAGTTAATAATTTGTTGATGTTGTTATCTAACTGGATACTGATTTTTTTCCCAAATCAAGAAACTTATAGATGTAAGCCAATAGGGACACGGAGAATTATCATGAAAATCTTTTCTCCATCTAGCTCACAGATTTCAATTATACTACAACTATGTACACTTTCAGACCATATAACGTCTTTGATCTAGCTACATACCTACTTGTATTATAGTAGGTATTTGCACAACGAGTGCAACGAGTGTCTCTTTATTGCATTCTTCAAGATTAACCTGTCTACGCACGAGCCCGTAGGGCGAGTGCCTTAGAATGTTAATCGAGATGAATGCTATGAAGAGAATATCTATGCAGGAATTGACGGTAGAAAATTTTATTTTGATACTAATCTGAGAAGAGTATTAGCAATTGTTCTAAACTTATAATTCCAATGTTTGCCACCACATCTTCAGTTGAAAATGACTATCAAGAAAATGGTAAATGTGATTTTTATCTTCTTATAGTCTACCTAACTCTAATGTTGTCATATCTTGTTAAGTCTTAATGTTAATGATTGATATAATAATGAATCAATTTATTTTCTTGTTTAAATAAATATATAGTTAAATATATCTTTTTATTATTAGTATCATATCAATTTTAGGAAAATTTAATTCACACTGTGCAATAATCTGCGTTACGGAGAAAATAAAGCATGCATAAAAATCGGATTATTGCAGTGTAAAAATAAAATATCTCTTTCTCTCTGGAATAGGAAAAATGAAGTGATCAACAGGTAGTTAAATCTAGAATGATATCACTTTTTTATATCGTTGCATTAGCTATTATATTTGAATTTAGAATAAAAAAAACATCCATTGCTAATTTATTGTATGTAAAGCAGACTCAACAATATAAAACAGGTTATTCAAACAGAAAGGATATCATAGGTTATGAAGACTTTTATTTTGAGGCTATAACTGATATCAAGTTGAAATATTTGTTCTTCCTAATAAATATGGGGTCACATAAAAGCAAAACAATTGCATAGAATTATATGTTGTAGAAACAAATTTGTATAACTTTAGATCATAGATATACATTTCATAACAAAAAAAATTTCATTATTAGTGATCACTTAGTGAGAGCTAACATTTAGGCTTTGACCGAACACACTTTTTATCAGTCTTTAAAAATAATCTTGTTTTCATTCTTCAGATACATTCCAATGTTTCAGTTTGCATTTATGTAAGGATTGGAAAGTTTTTCTGTGTTAATTGTTTTGTTGCTTTCCAGTTTTCTATACATTAAATGATCTTAATGGTTGAAATTCATTTCTATCGTAGTACACTACGTTATAACAAATTGTGGTTCGATAATTTTTCAATCTCATAATGATCGTATTGCACCATCTTATGACAATTTGAGGATCTACCAAAAAATAAAATAAAGCAAATTAAGCATGTTGACAGAAACATCATACAAAGTAGGTAATACATAGAAAGTTTTTACAAAGTACCTAAATGTTCTTAATAGTAAGTGTTCAGAAAGTAATCAGAATAGTATTTTTACAAAGTAAGTGATCAGAAAGTGTTCTCATGATGATATTAAGATAGCAAATGTTATAAGTTCTTTTGTCTTTTAAGGGAAGGTACCTTTTGGGGGTATTAGGTACTTTCTTGTGGGTGGTATCATCATGCTGGGTTGCGTTAGACCATCGCGAACGATCACATATTGACTAAGAGAGCAGGGAGAGTACGTTGTTGAGTATAGCATCGTTGTTGGATACACCGTCGTTGTTGGGTATAGTGTTATTCGATAGGGCATTGTCAGGTAAAGCGTTGAGGAGCAGTTACTTCTCAGACTGATTGTCAACGTCGTTGCAGAACTCAATGAGTTGATCGAAGCGCACGGCATTTATCATCTTTTGAGGTATAACGTGTCTGTATTCCTTGATACCATCATTCAGCGCCTTGATTTTAGAATTGTGAAGGTTCTTGTATTTGAAGGGTTCGGACAATTGTAGTTGCACCGTTTCATAGTGAACGGGGACTCTGCAGTTGGGGTATAATCAGATTCGATCAGCTCGAATTGCCAAGATCATCCTCACGCTGCCATCAGAAGGAATCATGTCGACCTCGATTGACACACCACTGTAGTTAAGAATCATACCGGTCTTGCTAACCGAGAAATAGACAAATTTTTATGGTTCTTGTTTTCTTTTGTTGAAACCATATTGAGTCTTGTGGATAATCACATTGTACGGATTAAGTTTTTTGAATGTCTGCACGGGTTTTGGTCATCTGCTGAAATCTCTAACAGTTTAGAAGGTGGAGTAAAGTGAAATAATTGAGCTGCTTTTTCATCAAAATGTTCAAGTGCTCTGATAATGCCATCATTCTATGTAGACAGTAACAAAACCACGATGAATATGCGAAGAGTTTATTGAAATTGGTTCTGTTGTGAAAAAACAATCCGAGTCGTTGTGTTGGACATCAATGTAGGAAATGCGTGAGTCAGAGAAGGGTCGACTCGTTTTAACAGGAGTGAGTTGAAATATCGATGTAGCCCAGAAGATATGCTGGACTTCCATATTCTCAGTTCTATCTTCTGAATTAAGATAAAGATCAGAGTTGGATGATGATGATGATGACATGAAGACATGATGAATTGTTGCAGAGACGCTAGTTGTTGAACTGGGCTTGAAACCGAATATTCTTACCCACAAAATACTAAACCAGTTGTGATTAGCTACTGGTTTAAGTTTTTGAGACTTTTATGAATCTGATTGGTTGACGATTGAATAACAACTTGGTTGAGAAGGGTATCGGGCTTTTGAAGGGTATAGGAAAAACAATACTATCGTTGAGAAAAGTATCATGTTTTTTGGCGGAAATGTTACGTCATTTTATGATATCAATATCATGTTTTGAGGTAATAGGATCATTACGTCATCATGCTAAAAGTACATCGGTAAAGGTTTGTGGATTCAGTCTTATTGCTAATATTTGATGAAGTAAAATTCGAAATATCCTAAATATTGTGGTTTTATTTTTTTCTGATAATGTTTAATATATGTTGTATACAAATATTAAATAATTTATACAATTTAATATCTATGGTTATATTTTGGGCTAAAAGGTATAGTGTTGATTTTTAGTTAAATTTTGTCTAATCAATTAGAGTTTGATTGCTAAATAGGTTCCAAAATAAAAGAATTAAAAATGATAACACCTCGGTGTATACCCCTCCTAGGATTTTAAATGTCCTAGTATAGACATGGGATTTAGTCATATCATTCTTGGAAAATTTATCTCGGAAAATTCAAATTTTCTTTCGAATTTTGATATTTGTGCCATATCACATTACAAATAGTAAATTTAAGAACAACGGGACGGATCATCATAGTATAAGATGGGTGTCCCAGAAGTATCGAGACAAATGCTATATTTTTTTTCTTTTTAATTCATGTTGCTGAAAATTTGTTATATATTATTTGTGGGTGGTAAGTCTTCTTCTTCTTCTTCTACTGACTTTTCCCACATTTAGGTGAGGTCGCCGTTGCGAGTCGTTTTCCTCCACTTCTTGCAATCCATTGCGTCATCTTCTCGGACTCCCACCCGCTCCATGTCTTCAAGAGTGCAGTCTACTCACTTCTTTTTAGGTCCTCATATGCCTCGTTTTTGCTTTGGCCACTGCCCTTTTTGCTGCCTTGTTTACTCCAGTTCAAGTCCCTTTCTTTTTTCCGCTCACTGGAGATTATTTATGGCTAACAATGTTACCAACACAAATTAGTCAAGGAATTTGAATGTCTCAAAGAGAATCTTCTAGCTGTAGTCAACAACAATGGTGATCATGTGGTGTAAATATGTGACTTTTAAACTATTGTAATATATTGATATGTTGTAACATTGTAATCATTAATATAAACATTGACTAAAAAACGAACTTTTTTGCCGGGCCCATATAATGCATATATTCCCTACTACATAGACATCTAAAAACGTGAATATCAATAAAAAATTTGAAACCAAAAAATGGTTATAGCATTTGTCTCGTTTCTTTTGGGACGGTCCTCGTAGTTAGGTGGCTTAGTTAAAAAAATAATGGTAATTTAGATACATGTTCCATCATATTTTACTTTATTGGATTCAGTTGCTTTGCCCATAGATATGATCCTTCCTATATTTAATTCCTATCTCTAAAAAAATCGTCTTTACTCAGTTTTATTTGTTTATCCAATTGGCTTATAATTTAGGGTACAGACTTCTGTTGATGTTACAAATAATTTTTAAAATTGGCGTCGACCTACGTTTATGGGAAACACGTTTGCATCAAATTAGTTATTTTATATTTATTAAAATTATGATTAAATTCGATGCTGCTAGCAAGTAACATACATATAAATTTAATAAATTTAATAAAAATAACATAAACTATTAAATTATTAATTTTTTTTGAAAACTAATATTTACGTGAACATCAACAGAAGTCTGTAAGCTATTTGAAAACACGATTAAAAAAACGAGTAAATTTGTTTCATAGAGATAGGAATTTAACATAGGAAGAACCAAATCTATGGCCAAAGCAAATGCATCCAAAAAGAAAAAACTGATGGAGCATATGTAATTTTTAATGCCTAAAAGGTCAACTAGTTTTTTTTAGAAAGATTAGTGCTTTTATCACTCTTGTAACTAAATTTTGACTAAGACACTAAACGATAGTGGTTTAATTAAAAATGATTCATTTAACTTCAAAATTACATACTAATAGGAAAAGTATTAGTCTAATAATTGATCTAATTCCCTGTTAACCAGCCTTTCTCTAATGCAACTTTTACAAAAACAATTATTTGAACCTTTTTTTATAAATTAGGATAATCTAAATTACATAATTATAGAAATATTTTGGTGTCCCCGTGATTTCAAAATGGGGTCGTATTTAAAGAGAGCATATTTCTGGCGACCATATATAAAATCACTTCTCTCAAAATCTAAACAATTGGGATTTTAATTGAAAATGTATCTAAAGGGTATTGCCAACGAGGTAGTTTGCATCACCCTTGGAACTACCTATTGAAATCATGTAAGAAGACAAATTATTAAATATATATCTTTTTTGCATTTGCCATCTGTTTATACTCGTAAGATTCATCTCCTGATTTTTATATTATACCTATATCCTACTTTCATAATGCGACTGGTTGGTTTTGGTCTAAAGTAATGTGTACTCACATATTTTAAGGATGGGCATTGGGTGACTGATTTCATTTCTGCTTTAAATTATTATTTCTTCATTTTGCGATTTAAATAGTTCTGGATAGTACGAGTATACAAAAGAGAAAGAAGCCAAGGAAAAAAGTAAATTAGATCAGGCACCAGCAAAGCACAGTTATATACCTGTACTGTATACAGTGCCTACGTATCTTTTGACATTTTGTTGAATCATTTATTATCGATTAGGATTTTTTTTAAAGCTAAGCGTAATTCATTTTGATATCCGATGAAATTGCTTCAGTTAATTAGCTTTAAGAATAAATTACAAATTATATCAGTTTTCATGTGAAAAGTTATTTTCTGATCTCCATCAAAATCACATTTCCATTTCTCGATATTTGGAATTTAGAATATTATTTGATATCTGAATTATTTTTGTATTGGATCCTGCTAATTGTTCGTTATTCAAATTGATGTTTCCAAGCAATTTCATATTTGTGAATGTCTATCAAAGTCTAATTGGATTTAATAATTACCAAACATACGAAAATAACTATCAATGAGGTAAGTTCTATAAACGAGAGCTAAAATTAGATTTAATTTGATTATAATTTTTTAAATGGAAACTAAGTTAACGACGCATTATTATGATGACGTCATTTGTCACTTATCGATGTTGAGATGTGCAAAAAGAACTTTTTGTAAAACAATGAGTCCTGAAGCCGAATTATTAATAGAATTTTCGAGTATTATCTAATATCATTCCGGGTTTTTAAAAATATTGATTTTTATAGGGTGTAATCTGAGAGCCAACCAAAATTATAGAAATTGTATTTTACGCTATATACCTAAACGATTAAATCCAAAATCAGTTTTCACAATTATAGGTCTAAGCTGTATGAAGATTAAAGACCAAAAAGGTAAAAAAGTGTGTTAGCTCAAACCGTAAAATAAGTAAACCATTCTTGGGTGTTAGCTTTCACTATACACCCCTGGAAAAATAACTATACCACCTTGTATTTTTCAGAATTTATTGAAAATAATTAATTTAAATTGTACAGGAAATACAATGATTAATAAACAATCAAAAGGTTGTAGACCTTTTACATAATTAGTATATCACTTTTAGCTTAGTTTATATATTTATTTCTCTTCTTCAGAAAAGAATACTACATTTTTAGGGGTATAGTTATCTTTTTCCAGGGGTGCATATGAGTGTTAATGCGTATTTAGATAGATGATATTTTAAAATATTAGAACTAACAAAGTCAACATTTTATAAAATGCTATTTGTAAAATTACCTGTAGATGTCCAATGTCCTTAATTTTGCTTTTTAGGTACTCAAGAATTTGAATATATGGTATTTATTTTCAGATGTTTATTAACTTTGGTTGCTCTAATATTTTAAAATATTATTTATCTAGAAACGCAATAGCATTCATATACATATATTGAGATCTAACACTTAATAAAAATTTGATTTATTTTATAGGGTTTGAGCTAATACACTTTTTGGTCTTTAATTTCCATTCTTTTAGTAATAAATACAAAATTAATTTGTGGTTGCTTTCCAAATATGATGATGCTAACTAAGGTTGACATGTAATCAAATATCTTTAAAGAATTACTATTGCTTCCACACATTGTGTCCCTAGCAACGGATGCTATGTGGAGAATTGATTAGAAGAAAGTTCATATATGTGGTAACTAGGGTGTTTCATGTTGTCTAATATCCATAGAAAACATTCATTGTTATGTGATGTATTGTAAAAAATCATTGTTGCTATGCACAATATTTCCCAGAAGCATTTTTTAAGAAAACAGTATATGAAACCTCAGTGTATCCTAACTCTATATAGACAGTGGTTTGTTATTACATTTCTATAGTCACACTGACATTAAATACAACAAATCGTTGCTAACTACAATGCTAAATCGTGCCTACAGACTATCCTCTAGCAAAGAAAGTTTCAAAAAAAGAGTGTGACTACCTTCACCAAACTTTCAATAAATTGAAATATCTACTTCCAATGTTGACTCGCACCGTCAATAAATTCATCTCTGTGAAAGACAACGAGAATCCTTTGGTGAAGAACACTTTTTTAGTATGACCAAATTTGCATCGTTCTACTTTTCATGAACCAAGCATCGGCTGACATAGTAAAAAACGTCGTGATGTTTTATGTTTTTTTTTAATTTGCATTTTTTATGGAGAGCCTACACTGTGTGAAATTGGTAGGCATAAAATGGAAAGACTCCAAATAATATACATAGGTTCAGGAAAGCTTGTCCAAAATTTAGTGCATGTGCATTTTGTATTATTTCACATGGCAGATATTGCGTACCTAAATCTATATTTTTTACTATGAAATGTAGAAGTATATTAAAATTGAATCATCTTGAAACAGATACTGTAACAAAAAAGCTATTCAACAAATACAATCAGCCGAGCCGTACTACCTCAAACGGTATGTTTTAAATGAAATCACAGTTAGCATATAATAAATGCTTTGTGACCTAAGAGATAACATTCCACACTTTTATTTATGTGACTTGTTCATAACATACGTAGGTACATTTATGCACATACATAGGTTAAAGAGGCTTCTATTAATGATTGAAATTTAGCCTAGCTCTATAATAATTATTATATTCATAAATGTAAGTGATTTCAGCAACATTTTCATAATCCTGGTAGGTAGAACAAGTACGCCAATCTAATTGTCTATCTCAGATCTGGTTACATAAACTAAATATTATTTTATTTTATTATACTATTATTTGGATTTATAAAAAATATTGTTATCTTGGTTAGCTTTCTATATTATACCTTCAGTCTCAGTATTTCTAATAAAAAATTGATCATGTCACGAATCCGGATGGTATTTAAGGTAGGTGGTGGTGTTTAACCAGTTTTTTTATCCATTATTAAATTTTATAGCTGGCTGAAGTAATAGATTTGACATGCTGCATAGGTGCGTCCTACATCAGGGATATATATTTGGATATTTCTGTGTAAATATTTGGCATAGTAGGATGGAATTTACGCTTTAAAATGTTGTATTTAATTATTTAATTAAAATATTATAATATATATGTACATATTTGAATAATACCTAAACATTCTATATTAGTTGGTACAATCAATGGATGCCTACAACTAAAGAATGATTAACTATAAGATACTTCATCATTATTAGCATAGAGTAACAATACCTACATAGAGTACCCACTCCGTGTTTATTTTATAAATTTGCGTATAGTGTCGCGTAAAAGTAGTATATAATTTTAATTACAAAAATTCAAAAAGTTATGTAAATTTGTTTCATCTGTTACCATTTTATAAAGTAAATTATACTATTTATTTTTTAGTCTTAGAAGCTACAAATAAAAATAAAAATTATGTAGATAGATTTTGTAATTGATATTTGTTTATAAACTTCTGCTTTCATTTGATTCTAATTGTATAAATTAGAGATTTATGATGTGTTTTGTTATTTATTTTGTGCATTTAGTAACCATAATTTTTTATCAAATTTGTTTTCAGTTTTA
>JAUYWI010113584.1:0-10752 GCA_034780595.1 Parotoplana pacifica
GAACCATCCCCGTTGCTGAAGTTGGGGAATTAGGTACGTTGTCAACATCTCGAGGTAGTTATCACCCTTAACATTACCCTCAAAGAAATAAGGGCCAATAACTCCCATGCTGCACAATGCCGCCCATACCGTGTTTCTTGAAGTGTAACCTTACTTATGGCACACCATGTATATCAAAATGCATGCATCTATATATTAAATGTTTTTATGTTGAAAACATCTTTGGGCAGGATTGTATTCATTTCTATGATGTTATTACTGTTGAAGAATTGACACACTTTATTATTATTTTTTTAATTTTGCATGTTTGTTGCAGTAAAGATATCATTCTACATATAACACAGCTAGCGATGATTCCTAATTTCCACATACCTAATAGTCAGTAAGTTGGCCCCTAAAAAATGCGGGTGAATTTCTTCATGATCGATTTCAAAGGAGAAATCTGTGTATATCGGAACAGCAGACCGAAAATATTTTTTCTAGACTCCCTACCCCCTAAACTTTAGTCGGTAAATCAAAACAGATTTACCTCAAACAGGTCCTGCATGGAGTCAGCACAACACAATATCATAATATCTATGATTTGGTTGTTCAAGTTCTCTAAAATCTATTTTTACTCTGTTTGTAAAAAGTAACAGTTCTCTTAAAACTTGATGTAAAGCATAACGAATTCTTTACTGCGTTGAGTTTTTATTTCGAAGCTTTCAAAGTGAAAGATTAATCAACAGTTACAGCTAGGAACACTCTCGTCTAAAAATAAGATTTTGAACTCATTGAAAGTTATACTGTTTTTAAAAATTAATCAAATCGCTACGACGTCTACAATGTAACATTTGAGTAATATGTAGTTCCTCCAAACAACTCTCAGAAGTTTTTAAATAGTTTTCGTTCGGATCTCGTACGATCCGTATATATGTATGTGTCAGCCAAATGACGGTGTCAAACGATGTATTAGCTGTAAATCTATTTTGTTCTCTTCAATGGATTATTTCAATTTCTATACTCTTCGCTATTACTTGGCAATTTCTTGTGTTTTTAATATAAGATCCATTAATATGTTTTCCTTGGTTTGTCTTAAGTCTTAACCAGTTTTCCTTGCAGGGCGGCCTTCAATGATTGTTTACAGAATGTGACCTAGATCCATAGGAATTATATCTACATAGTATGTTCCTTCATTCATTTACACCCGCTTCTTGTCTTGCCATGAGAATTTTATATTGTTCTCTATATCCACATTTCAAATTCTTTGAGTTTCTTCATATCGCTCTCCTGTAGCTTTCAGATCTGGAAAACCATATGAAAATATAGCAGACCTCTATTTTAAATGTTTTATCTTGCACGTAGAAATATGCATCTAGTCAACAGATTTCTACAAACTAAATTCGATGATCAAGCCAGACATCTACATGCATAGCTATACAGCCTAAACCAGGTCATGTGTAAGCTGATAAACGGTCACCATTTATACCAAATGAGGATATTGGCTTTCAGATTTATTGTTATATACAAAAAGTAATGTCAGTATTAGCTAGATATTTATAAACAGAAAATGGCTTTCCAAAGCGAAATAATTGAAATTAATTTATTGAAAAGTAATTATATACCTAGTATCAATTGCCCAAGGAATAGCCATGTAATATAGAGTTCTTTTGTTTCAATTTAGACTGACTTTCTAAATGAAATCAAAAGAAAACAATTTATTGTAAAAACAAACAGAAACAAGAGCAAATAAAAAACATAGTTTTTAAAGAAATTTTTAATTGCAATGTAATATATGATCAAAGAACAAAAATATCCGAGACAATCTTATATATGTGTTTTGTATATTTGCTACTATTATTAGATTAATTAACAAAGAGGTATATCAATGCATCCATTAAAAGTAAAAAAAAGGATGAACCAAATTGAATTAATTCACATATAACATTGGAAGTTGATATTTCACTTTCTTTTTTATGAATAGATTGCCATACCTAGCTGATATTTAAACATTTTAAATATACAAAAGACATACAAACTATTGCTTCCCTTCGTTTGCGGCATTGATCCTCCATTAGGTATCATGCTTTTATTTGAAAAACATTGTTTTGTTATCGCAATTTTTAGATCGATTCAGAAGAAAAAAGAGAAAGCAACCACTGGGGAGAAGCAGGCTGATAGAACAAAGTATGTTGCATACATTTGACCAAAAAGTGTTTTCTCTATATACGAACGCCATGTTTACTACCGAGGGGCCTGCCCAACAAGCCCCCACAACGTAAAGAATGACCTGCGTCCCATATAGTTGGAGGGCAATTCGTTGCCCAGGTCCTATTTACAATTTAGAAAACTTTATAAGCCGAGGGCCTTGCTATGTCTGATTGTAATGTCAATTTATAAAAAGTATGACTCTGTTAAATGCTGGATTTTTCTAATTGATGTACTATAACACAAACGTTAGCATCAATTGTAATTCAATTGTCATGGACATTTTTGACAAATAGAAATCATTATACTTTTCTATTTGAAATATTTAATGCTTTTTGAAAATGCAATTCTAAATTTGTGGCCCTATGGCTCCCAAAATACAAAACAAATTATAAAATAATACATCTGATTGGAAGGGGCAATTTGATATCTTCAACATATTATGATAATTTACTGCGACTATTAATTTTTTCATTACATTTTATTATGATGCCAAACTGTTCAAACTAGGATAACTTAAAGATAAACGTGACCGAATATTATTTTAGCTCGGTCATCGTGTATGTGATACTTAACTGCTAATTTAAAGTTTACATTACCTATTTGTAACTGTAGACAGTAGGGAGATGGAAAATCGCAGAGATGTACCATAGAGTTTGATCAACAAATTTACACAGTTTCTAAATTATCACATCGTGATCTTTTAAACAAATTTATTGACAATGGTTCTGTAGCTAACCGAATTCACCAATATTCTATGAAGATAGTCTAGCCACCCTTATACTTTCAGAAGTAGCTATCTACACCAACCAATGGAATGGTACAAATAAAGTTAATGCTTCACCAAAAACTGTTCGACGCAGATTGTTTTCTATGGGCATAATCTGTTGCATCCAGATCATCTGTGACATTTGAGAACACACATTGCAACAGAACAATCGACCGTCATGAAGGAACCGCAGCTTAATATCCTTCCTAGGCTCCACGGAGCTCTCAGCATCGTGGAGAATATCTGGCATTATCTTTAAAGATAAGACTGGAAACATAAGTTACTTAGGGTTATGACCAACTTTTCGTAACCACCAACATTGACATTCAGTTGTTTACTCAGTAGAGTACCTCGTGTATTCATAATACTGGTGGACATTGCTACTAATCGGAAATATAAAATAGCTCAACAGATAAAGCTGTTTTGTAGTATTCACAGTGGTGTTTTTGTTAATGCTGATACGGTATATTTAGCTAGCTCAGTAGATAATTACCCTTGTTTTACATTTGTATTTAATATTTACCATATTGATTGAAACACGTCTGTTCAATTGTGACATTTTTTCTGATGTCAGGAAATAAAAGGGGATAATTTGTAGCGACTTTGGCTTCTATAATGAATAGAAACTTAATTTTGTTGATAAATATTAGGTACCCAAATTTAGCTTTTGCATGTGTATTGTATATTTAATATGGTTAAAGATAATTAACAAAGAGGTATATCAATGCGTACATAAAAAGTAAAAATAAGGTATTTATTTAGAGATGGACACATTTTGGAATCATGGTTTTCTCGTTTTATGTAAAAATGGAACTGAGGTTAGTTTACAAAGAACATTAATTAGTAATTATTTTACTTTTTATGAATGCTGTGATATACCACTCAGTATTTAAGGTTAACCAAATCAAATATTACAAAAAAAAATATTGTTTCAGTTCCTTAGTGCGTTTTGATCATCCATTAGGTTGCATACATTCGTTTTAAAATCCTCATTTTTATTTTATCTTGTGTTGACTTGAAAAGAAAGTTCTTTTACCATAAACATATGTAGTTTTTTAATTCTCCCAATTTTTAGAAATGACACATTCTACATCGGCAGTATCTTCGGTCAAAATCGACTATAGGGGCATCAGACTGATAAATGAAGGTATGCTCTATACTAAACGTTGTTTTCTTTATTTTCAAACATAGTTTTTGCTGACGTGTGACATCGCCAACTAGTGCCCTATTCACCTGCACATATTTATGCTTTAATTACTCTGATTTGTTGTAAATATCTGTCTAAAATTATCATCTATTATTCATATGAAAAATGTGTCAGCTTCATACCAACAGAGACTGCAACTTTAACCCCCCTTTTCTACTCTTTTGCAGTGCTGAAGCAGAAATTGAAAAACGTAACAACTGGAATATTGGTAATTCACAGAACGGTGGCCATATTCATTTAAATGTGAACCTTGTCAAATTTGTATGTACATATGTATATTGAATAAACAAAGTTGTCGCTGATTGCAACTCGTACACTGTAAATTATGTAACCACAAACATAGACTTATGTTGTTTTATTGTTGTAAAACCGAAAATAATAGAATACGGATTTGCAAAAAAATGCACAATGCCTGTTGCTAAAAATTTTGTGGTAAAGTGATTTAGTTCTATACAAAGATCTCTCATGCAATAAAGTTATCTACAAACTGCATAACTTTTGGCTGTCACACCCACCCCCAAACAAAGACTTTCACTTTCACTTGTTTTTAAAATAGTTACTGTTATTATAAAATACAGCATCCAATCAATCAAGTTTCATAGTTGAAATGTCATTTTATTCGTCTCTCCTACCTGACACACTTCCAATTGCATTGTTTGTTTGCTGTGCAAAATTGTGCAAAGAACACTCATTGGGAGTGACATTGAGTCCTCTCATCACAGTTCTACCATTAGGTGGATATACTATTTTAATTTGTTGATGGATACATTTGTATATACTCAGGTTCTAGATTTCAGTTCTACATTGCCTGTAGTTGTTTTTTTAATGTAAAGTAGTTGTCCGAATATGCGACACGATACGTAGAATTTAATTTTATTTCTATAATATCTGATTTAATTTTTGGTCAAAGTAGATAAAACAGCGTTTTGGGTTGTTATTTTAATGTAATTTGTCCCAATAGGTGACAATATACGTACAATAAATTTTTATTTTCACTATTTGTTATGTTCTTTGACCTATTGACAGTTCCTTAATTCTATGTAAGCTTGGTAGGATCTATATCATTGAACCTATATTGCGCAAAAGAACCAACCCACGGTCGGTGTGATACAAAACCAAATCTTAGAGAATTTGTCAAAATATGATGCCAATAATATTATGCCTGTACGTATGAAAAAGGTAGCATCAACAAAAATTTTAAAACGTTAGACTAGTTGAGGATATTGTTTCCACCATCCGTTTCCATTTCAATATTAAAGACTACCCAAAAAGTCCCAAAAGTCGTTATCTCTGCTAAAAACAAATGCCAAAAATACTTGAAACATATAAATGATAAAAAGTATTTTGCCCAGGATTTTATGACTCTAATTCGTTTAAAAAATTATTGGATTTTACAGCTGAAAGAAAATCCAAATATCACTACTGCCGTGAATTATTTTACCATATTATTTTACGTTAATAATTAACGACGAAATTGCTCAAATCCTAAAGTAGTTAAATCATATTCAGTGTTAGCTCTCCAAATGTCTCATAAATGGTGACTTATAAAAAAATAACACCAATTAACTGAAAGTGGATGGTTACAAAGAACCTCTACAGTGAACCGAAACGTGTTAAGAGCAATGATAAAAAAGCTATAATTTGATAAAAATATACTACTAATTCATATTACGCGCATGTGATAACCCAGCACAGCTGTTTCGGCCTTCTTGGGCCTCATCAACTAGGCATAATCACAACCTGAGCAACATAAAATATTTGCAATAGTTGCATAAGAAAAGAACCCTGAAGTTTTTCAGAAGAAATGCTTTGGAGAGTCTGTTTTCTTGTTAAAGGGCACATTGGTTGTGCTTTTTTGTCTGAGTGATGAGCCCCAATACGTCTTAAAGTTAATTTTCATTTGCTAAATATTGTTGCACAAACACAAGAAACTTGAATGGAAATAGTTGAGAACTGTATTTGTTGAATTCAGAAATGAATACCATATGATTCTAATATATCTGTAAATATTTTTGACAACCTTTCAATACATTATTTCATATTTGATATAACGCTATATATAATGAGCAAGTCTGTTGGAATAATATGTCTAGTGCTTTTAGAAGGGAAGTAACTAAACTTTGATTAAATAATTTTTAACTAGAGGCTAAAAGTCGAATGTAAAGTTTATGAGTATTTAGTTCTTCCACTCTTTTCATTGCTTTGTACTTTTTGGTAGAACATCTAAAATGTGTGAGTTCTCGACTAGATGAGGCTCAAGATGGAAATGTGGATTCTGGACAGTACGAAGCTTAAAATACATAGTGTGGATTGTGGACTGAATGAGGCTCCAAATGGTGTGGATTGTGGACTGAATGAGAGTCTATATGGTGTGGATTGTAAACTGATGAGGATTGTAAACTGACTGAGGCTCCAAATGATGAGGATTGTAGACTGACTGAGGCTCCAAATAATTCGATTATGGACTGAATGAGGCTCCAAATGACATCGATTCTGGATTGAATGAGGCTCCAACTGATGTGGATTGTCGACTGGATAAGGCTCCCCTAATTCATTTTAATACTGATAATGCAAGCTGAGTCTACCAGCACTAAAAGTAGTACCAAAAGTCAAGCATGATAATGAATTGAACAAATAAAAGATAATTACATTGTCTTATGTGGGTGGAATAATGCTTGAATCAATTGACGGGCATTCATTGTTGTTATATAACTATCAATTTTCTAAACTTTGCTCCAACATGAACTGGATTAATTTTAGTATAGAGTTTGTTTTATAATTTGTGTAAAAAGAAATCACTTGGGGTTCACATACTTTATCAAGAATCATAGAGGCGCATAGTAAATTTTAAAATAAGAATTACCCCAGATTTGGGTGAAAAATTCTAAAACAATATAAGTACAATGAAAGTATCCTACTATAAACAAAAGCTTCAAGAATATTTTGAAATATGTGCCAAAAACGTTTTCCAATAACTGAAGTGCTCTAAATTAACGGACTGTTTACACTTCCTACATAATTGTACTTGTACCAGTCTTTATTTTTGTAATTTGTCAACTGTGGCAGATTTTGAGAAAATATGTAGTACATACATAAAACAATTTCAATTCGGAGTATGTACGTCTTTCATTTTTATACAAAATCGCCTCAAAAATAAAAACCTAAGAATCGTAATGTTGGAGAAAAAAGTGAAAATGACAAACGAATTTATTGTTTATTGGGAGCCTTAAAATAACTTAGTTTCGATTTTTCTCCACTTAATTTAAAACAACTTATACATATTACTCTTACTTTTAATATCTGCATAATTTGTTAAGAGCAACAAAAAAACTTTGATAAAAATATTCTACTTATTCATATTAGTTGCAAACTTTTATTATATCGCTCTTAATGGGATAGTTGCAACCGAACAACTAATATTGTTTTATTGTATAATTATAGTATTATGTATGGTAATTTTAAAATTCCCGCAACTGCTAACAGGTACAAATGGACACAATACTTATTCTTTTGAAAAATAATGAGCACCTACTAAAAAATGTAAGTCTTGTTAGCAAACAAATATCCAGCTAAAGTATTTTGATTTTCAAATTAAAACCTACATTTAAATTTGCTTCTGACATGGAGTCTTTCTGGAAATTATGTTTGATTTTAGTGCCTCATTGTTTTCCTTGGCTCCTTTTTTGTTGTCTTAATAAGCTTACCGTCTACATATGTGTGTGCCCTTGTCTGGAGATAACGCTGGCGAAAATCTCCCAAGCAATGACCAAAAGATTGCAAAAGGGGAACAAACAGGCTTGGTTGGGTTTGCTTTCGAATTGCGATGAGTTCTATTAGCTTGGTTCCTGTTGCGAGGTCAGTTGGGGCTTGACTGTTGCTGTATTTCTACTTTCTTGGTGTTTCAATAAATTTAGTTTTTGTGGCAGACATCTGGAGGCGATTCATGCCATCCAGAAGCTCACCAAGGCCACTTCTGAATTGGAAGACATGGAGGAGGCTCCCTACCAAGTGGAAGAAGATGCACTGAGCAATGATTTGGTATCTGGAGTGAGGTCAAGTCGGTGAGCACAGATGCATTTTCTTCCAGAGTTTCATAGGTGAATATTCTCTGTAAAGAGAGGTCCATAGATGAATATTCTTTATATGGAGAGGTCCATAGATGAATATTTTTGTATAGAGAGTTCCATAGATAAATATTCTTTGAAATGAAAATGATTTGTTGTTGATGAGGTTTCAGACAGTCAATTTCCGTCACTATCACATTTTAATGTTCAATTAACTTGCAGAGAGTGATAAGGAACCCTTTAGCTGAGCTCTGTGGGAATTATCTGCTAATTGGCAAATTAATATTAATTCGCAGTAGTATCATTTGTTGCCCAATCACCGTGGAACAGAGCACATATTAATCGTTGGTTGCCATGGTACACATTGACCACTTATCAGACGGGTCGAAGAAAGGTGGTTTGTCTAGTCCCTGGGTACTGCCCAAAACCCTATCCTCCAACCAACTGAAAGGGTGTTACGACCGCAGCTCGAGGAGGGAACCTTTGTCCCAACATTCTCAACTTCTTTATTGAGCAAAGACGTTGTTAGTATTGTTTGAAAATTGTGTTTAAAATAACATTAAATCTTTATTCATCGATCAAATTAATATTTCCATTAAAGTTAGAGCAATCATAAACTACAACTTGCTAAATCTCAACAGAGTTTTGTTTTTTTGAAAAATTGTCGTCTCTCTGCTTGGTCTTTAAGTTTGTTTGAGCAAACAGACGCTCGCTTAGTGCCTGTGGGATTGATAAGAGTCAAATAGGAATTCTACAAAGCAGCTAATAACTGAACAACAACTGGTGTTGCAAGCACAATATTGTATTAGCCTGGATTCTGTATTAAATTATCAACACATAGAGTTTCTATGTAAACATTATGAATCTAATGAATTATGTATGATGATTTATGGAGCTTTGCAATTTATATAATTTGAACGATGATGCAATTTAATAAAAACTGCACCGTCACTGTATTGCTTTTTCCTAATAAGGGAACAGTTTTTTTTGTTATGAAATTTGTTAACGTACATATGTGCTTTTATTTATTTGGGAAATTATTTTATGATATAAACCGTCTTAAGAGCAATAATACTAAAACAACATATCACATTACTGGCAATGGATAGCCCATGACAGCTGTTTTGGCCTTGTTAGGCCTCATCAGCCAGGCATAATCACAGCCTGTACAATATACATACAATGTTCGTATATTTCATATCAAAGCATAAAAGAGACGAAATATGTTATAGTTCCATAAGAAGAGTGAAAATAGAAGATTTTCAGAGGAAATATGTTGGAAGGCTGTGTTCTTAATAAAAAAACCAGACTACCAATATTTTCTTCTGAAAATCCTCAACTTGTTCTCTTCATATGCGAAATTAGAAAATGTTCATTACTTTTATGCGTTGATGTGAAATATACGAACATTTTATATTGCTCAGGCTGTGATTTTGCCTGGCTGATGAGGGCCAACAAGGCCGAAACAGTTGTTCTAAGCTATCACTTGGATAATATATATAAGTAATATATGTCTATCAAAGTAAAACTGTTTTTATTATTACTCTTTAACACAGTAAATGGCCAATTCCTGCTTTGACAGCGTGAGTACCTTTTAATAAAAAAGTTCCCGTAATCATTAACAACTAGCTCTCTTTCTACACAAATAATTTTCAACCGGCGACCATCGCAAACAAATCGAATACATTTTTATTAACAAACTTCAGCCACGTTTCATTTCTCTATTATTCATTTTCCATGATGGTTAACACTTTTTCTAAATTTAAATTTTGACAAATATTATTTAAAGTAACGGCTCGGCCTACATATATTGTTTGTGATCTTTTATTCATTATACAATCTAGCCAATGATAAAAATAATTACTCTGTGATATTACATTTCGTATCTACGTCTAAGCAAAAGAGGATTAAGACAAATAATAGCAGTATCATAGAGAGAATTATCCTAACTGTGAGTTGTATAGTTTTAATCATAGAGCAATAAAAATAAAAATGACCATTCTACGGTTTTAATCATACAATAATAAATATCCAGAGGTCCAACTCTTGCCGGAGGTGTATGCAGTTTTATACTTCTATGAATTGTCCTCAATAGAAAAAGTAATTCTCTATAAAATATTCGCAATCATCATGCCATTACATAAATTAAACAATTTTGCTAAACAGACTGTGCAGTGGATATAAAGACGTGTTTCGCTAATATTAAAAATTATGCGACTTTGTAGAGGCTCAATTTAGCAAATTATTATAAAAATCGTTGGATTTTATTTACTCTAAAAAAGAGAGAGATCCAGAGAGAGTCGGACCTCTGTATAATAAATTACTCTGTGATGTAAACTAGAAAGTTTGCCGAAAGTTGCAGAAAGTTTTTGCCGATTTAAGGTTTTAAAATACGATGATCATAAATTTATATATATTAACATATTTTATATATTAATTACAAATACCTACATACAATTATATACATACAATTATATACAAACAATTATTCATCATCATCTGTCTCTTTTAAATGTGAGAAGTAA
>JAUYWI010113595.1:0-10752 GCA_034780595.1 Parotoplana pacifica
CTCCAACAATTACCCCAGAGACTCTTAATTCGGACCCTGTTAAAGTTTTAGAGTTGGCAAGGAGGGCTGTGGACCGCAAGGTCCCCCATATGGCCTAGCGGCCGAGTGGCATCTAAACAAACAAACAACAAACAAACACCTAATTGTACAACGTTGGAAAGAACATGCAACACTCAACACGATGCCTGCACACAATTGCCTTGAACGCATAAGAGAAGAAGGCCTGGAAATTCTATACAAAGGAAGATACGTATCAGATGTAAAAATCTCAGAGGCCATCTATGTATATCCTCGAAAGAAAACCAAGCCTTAACGCAAAAAGGAGAAGACTTACAACTTACAATGCAAACTACTGTAAGATGCTGACTGTATTTTATTTTATTTAATCTTTATTGATTGTATCTTAACTTTTCATTCGTGTCGTGCTACTATTTCTAGGTCTAATTTTGGTTATGTAATACTGATTTGAACTCTCTTATTTATGTAATAGTTAAATATTACGCTGTTAGAGGGTAACAATCTTTGTATTTTCGACTTTGTTAGGTCTAAAATCCTATAAACTTATTCAGTTCAAATGACCATAAAACTACAATCGTTAAGATTAATATACTGAGAATGACATTAATTCAAAATAAACCTATAATTTTTAATTACATTGGGTAAAATTTACAACAAAATTTGCTAGAAATTTCATTAGGCTGAGCAGTTTTGTAATATGGATGTACAAAGTGTAGAAAATTGTTTTAAATTCCCTAAATATTGTTAAATATATTAATTACCTGTAGATTGTTTTAACTTGAATGTGAAGCGTGTAATTTTCATTACGCTATTGATGACCAGTTAAATACATACAATAAAGATCGGTAATGGCTATAGATAGCTACATCCTCCGACTACAGGAAGTATAATTAATTGAATACATCACTTGTTTTCACAGTTTTCAGTGGAAATAGGTATACAATTAATTAGGCAAATTATCAAGATTAAAAACATCTTGCAATTACTAGAAGAAGCCACACGAAACAGTTCATAAAAACTTACATCATTATGATGATTTTGTCTACTTGTGTATCCCTACTGTAGAAGAAATAACTAATCTACGTTTTTATAAATCATAGACAGAATAAATTATTTATATTATGTACGTATAGGTAGGTACAAGACAACCCACTCTTACAAACAAACAAACAAAAAACTTGGGCGCAAATTAATTCATGTTATTTCTATTTCTAAACCAGACGACCGATACTGAATAGCAAAAATGTGTTGAACAGAAAATCGATCATAATTTCTATAATTTGATACAAACAAAACAGAGAATTATGTGACAGAAACATGAAATATACTATGGAGAGAAAGATCTATAATGTGACAGGATAGCTTCAATTGACTACAAGCAAATGGGACCAACATACATGGAAGCCTCTTATTTGTATTATTCTAAAAGTATTATGCAACTGTGCCTTTATTTATCAGATATTGCAGAAATTCACCAGTAGGTACCATCTAATGTGACTCAAATTTAGTAGAAAAGTTGGTGTAGTGACAATGGACATTGTTTCAGAAATTCATGAGATTCATATTCTACAGAGATTTCAAATTGCTTTTAAATTAATTAATTAATAAGAATTGATAATGTTCTATAAAAGAAGGTAGAAAAATGGACCAACTAGAAAACTTGGGGAACACCATACGGGGATATATTTACTAATACACCTATTTATCGATCTATTTGTACCACAGCACAAGAAGTAGCCATTTCAAATCTGAAACCTAATGGTTTTGAAGAATTCTTGTTTCAAAAGTAAAAGATTTGTGATAAACTCACTTCATTTTCTCCGGTAGACTTTTATTTTTGTAAACCTTTTCCTCAAAGTAAAGCAATTAGAAAAATAAAAGAGTCAAAAACCTTTGAAAAAGAAAAAACTGAAGTGGGTCTATCACAGATCTTTTACTTTTAGAATATTCTTCAAAACCATTATTAGGTTTCAGATTTGAAATGGCTAATTCTTCCAAAAAGTTGTCTTAATGTGACAATCTTCCATAAAACACTTACTTAACATGCAGTTAGATAGGGGGGGGGGGGGTTATTAATTGGCGGGGCTGTATAATAATTATACAGTAGAAAAAACAAAATACATTAAGTCCGAATGAAACCGTAGTCGCCCTTTTGAATCGACCCTTTCTCTTTATTCTACAGATTGAATGATGTGTCAATATAGCAACAGATATATTAAAAAGAAGTGAAATGACTGCAAACTAACCTTCATCCTCCTCATCACTGCTATCACTCTTATCCACAGTCATCTTCTCCGGTGCTGCATTGGAAGGTCCAGCTTCCTGGTCCGACTTCTTTTTCCTCTTCTTCTCCACTGCGTCACCGTCATCCATGTCGGAATCGCTTTCGGAGTCACTCCCCAACCATTGCTAAATTAAATAGAACACATTTCTCCCTGAAAAGACACATTCAGAGGACAAATCTATGGAAGCCTAAAGTGGAAATTGGTCAATCAAATTATGAATCACGAGTTTTAGTTATACACCGATGTTTGATTCGAATGTCATGTCGGTGGTCAGGCTCCTTAGGCGAACCAGCCGCCACTCGATTCAATTGAAATCTTGTGTGTCTTGACCACTAGTGATGGCTTTGATAGAATGATGTCCTCTACCATAGAGATGTTTGTACCCATCTTACCTGTGTAGCCGATGTTCCCTTCTCAATGCAATCCCATTTGTCCATTCTATTCAAGTCCAGACAGAACATATCATCCAGAGTCAGCTGACGCTCAGACACCTCCACCATGCCACCATAGAGATACAGTCGATGGACCAACACAGCCAGACCACAGTTCATCCGCGGCCCTGGCCAGCATACGACCTCATCGGAATCAACAGTGGCTGGAGTTTGGTGCGGCAGACCACCAGCAGCTGCATTGGTCGCCGTTTCTTCACCGCCCGCCGCGACTGTCAAGGTGAACACGCCATCAGTGACTGAGGCCATGTTGCTGGTCCCTCCAATGGCGGCCTCATTACCTCCAGTTCTTCCCCCATTGGTTGATGGTTCTGCGCCCTCTAACATCTCCTTGTCACTATCTTCTACTTCCATAGCTGTAGATGGACAGAGAACAAACCAGTTGTAATCTCATTTTGATGTTTTAGTAGAGATTTATATTTGGCTTTAAGAGTTTTCTTGTATAAGGTGCAAAACGTGATGACGGATTTTTTGGCTAAGTTTTGTATTTAGACTAATTCGGACATAGAGAATACTAAATTCAAGACCTCCTTAAATGGTCCTTCCTATGTTGTCGAATTCCTATATCGAAAATTGCATTTTACTCGTTTATCTAATTAGCCTAAAATTCATGGTATGTACTAACTTCTGTTGATGTTACAAGTAAAAAATGGAGTGGTTCTAGGACCCTACGTTCACAGGAAATGTTATTACTTGCAAGTAATATACCCATAAAAAACATAATTTTTAATAAAAATAACATTTTTTAATGAAAACCTATTTCCCGTAAACGTGTTATTTTTTAAAATACTTGTCATCTAAAAAAGTCAGCACACTGAATTATTGGATAAACGATTAAAATACTAATTAGAAAAGACCATTTAAGGTCTTAACCGGGAGGGCTAAAAACGCGCCAAATATTAATTTTCGATTCTCCATGTCCGAATTATACTAAATACAAAATGTAGCGCTTGAACCCCAAACAAATGTGGCATCACCTCCAAAATTCCCCTGCTACAGTACAAATTCCGTAAACTAAAAAAAGGTAGTTAGGTCATTTGTGGAATATCTATGTACTAAGTAAAATTGTGGCAATACTAACCAAAACTGTTTGATCCGCTTCAAACGCTGTCAAATGTCAGGCTTTTTAGTGATATTATATTTTGGCATTCGAACATCATCATACTACACAAACCGTTGAAAAACCTAATTAAGCAATTTTTAGCTACCTAACCCAAGTGAATAACAAAGAAAAAAGTGTGAAGTTGATAGAAAACTAGCAAAGTGGCTGGACGCATGTTGGCAGACTGGTCGCTTATCAACGGACAATCTATTATCCGTACACGATTTCGTACAACAACACAAGTCTATATCAGATCCAAAACTTCACAAAAGCATAATATCTACACATCTATAGAGAGACAGGTCTTTCGGAGGGAGGGGCATGCACTGACATCATGATGGCGGTTAATCTCTGTTTTAAAATTGAACTTAGCCGACCAAATGTCATTGCCATTTTTTTAATCTAATCCAATCCACCACCGCCACTCAGCTTCTCTGGCAGCCAGTTCGGACGTCTAAGAGGTTGCGCCTCTAGAGAAAAATGCTGGACATGTCGCTCGGTTGCATGCACTTCAAGTGGAGACTAATTATAGGCAATCAACATTCCTGATACACACACACACACACACACACACATGCATGCATAGTGCATAGTTCAGTCATTTATCCAAAGAGATCAATCGACCGTCCACAGACAATTTTTAGAATCTTGTATTAAAAAAATAACTTGAAAGCTGCAATAATAATAGTTCATGGGACAGTCACAGAAATCGTATTTGCCCATTTAAAAATATTAGAATATTCAACTTTCTTATTGCAAAATAGATGTCACAACAATTATCTTCAGTGAATTTAATCCACAACAGTTTCATTAAAAAATAAAATTTCTGAATGTTTATTCAAAGAGAATGTATTTTAGTCTATCCTACATACATAGTCTATGATGTTAATTACCCAGTGAATGTTGGAAAAGTGGCACATTCCAAGCCGCCACTATTAACCCTGGAAATTATTGCAATTAAATTTAACTTGCAGTCAAAGTATCAATTAAAACAGATTCCCTTAGAGTAGAAAACCAACTGATGGCCAATATTATATTATGTTTCTAATATCTTTTTAATACTTCCATACATATAGCATATAGCAAAGATTGGGTATTTATGTCCTAAAGTGACCATAAAATTTAATAATAAAAACGACTATCAATTATATTTTTGATAAGTTTAAAATGGAGACTATTTAATTGCGTTAAAAATGATAAGTCTATTGACAGGTAAAAATTTAACAGTTCAATAGAATGCCTTTAAAGTGACAAATTAATTTTTAGTAGGATATTTAAACAACTGCAAATACTGTCTGACTCAGATCTAGATGAGTAAATACTACTTCATATAAAATGGACTCAGGAGCATACTACACAGTACCTATGCCACTGAATAGACTGGCATGTATTTGGTAAAATTCGACATAGCTGTTATGTAAAGTTAAATTTAAAATTATACACATAAAGAATCTCTTGCCACTTTAATCACGGAAAATCAATAGTTTTTCGGAATCTAGGTATTGCGTTAATAAACTAACAATCACTCTGAAATAAGTTCCGGTCGAATATAAAGTTTTATGGTGAGCAATCTCATGGTTTTAACTTAAGTGGTATGCTATGATTTCTCGAGTAACAAGACAAAATCAATCACGTTTGTTGGAAATTTGTTTTCAAAGTCAGTGTGAATTTACACTAAAAGTAGATTTATCCATTTGATTACTAAGCTTTTCGAACTGGCTGATTATCAACAACAGTTTGGTACATAGTAATGTGATTTAATAAAATGTCTTCAGTAGATTCATAATAGATGTATAAGATATAAAAAATATTTTAATATACTGTTGAAAGTAGTAAAGTACATAGTATACATTGAATAAATAAAAATGATAAAATAAACTTACTATCATCTGTCTTTTCCGCTCTTCGTCGACTTTTATTCTCATCGGCACTTTTGAAGTCCACTCCGTGCCACTTGGCTTTGTCCAGCTCCAGTGCTACGACATCATTGAAGAAAGTGCCTCGCACAGTTTCTTCGTCTTCCTCCTCATCGTGAACCCCACCAAAAACCAGGGCCCGTGTGCTGCCCGAGCCTCCACTGACCACGATGCCTGACATACCACACCTAGCAACCGGTCGCACGCCACAAGGTTTCAGTTGGATCCACCTGGGCTGCTCTTCAGCAGATGCTCCGGACGCGGCCCCTCCTGGCTTCACTTTGCCTGAAAGTAATTGCAGAATTACAAAATAAGCGCCATATGAAGTTACTTTTTCCTAACTAAAGATTCTACACATAAATTAATTATTGAAATTTCTGAAAAAGTATACAACAAGTGATATCTATTTATGCTGTTAGTAAACAAACTATAAAACAGTAAAAAAAAGTCTAAATATGAATTTTTCAAATCTAATAATTTGAATTATTTTTGTTAAAAAATACATTTTGCATTGACGAAGTAGAAATTATAGCAATATTTCCTTGATTTTTAGTCCTTTACCGACGCCACCCCAACTGTATCCGCCACTAACATATTATGTAAGAAAATTAGTTCTATCTATTGAACAATTCGATGAAGATAAAGCAAATCTACCTATGAACATTAAACTTATTAGCAGATCGTCCTAGGTAAATTTGCAAACTGGTTTCATCACGTAGGTACCTAAATATATGCAGTCACGAAGTTCGTCAACAAATAATCAGTAGTTGCGTGAACTTTGGCCAACATTAATCACAATATAGATGCCAACCGTAGTATAGGGGTCCTTGTGCAATTTATTCAGCAGCACGTAGCCTTTACCGTGTTACTATTCAATGGTTCACGGGATGTTAAGGATAGTTGCAACACTCATCTTTGTTCTAATGGGATGTGGTCTGTGCACTGCAGAATGGGACACCGTAATCATTGACGGTTCTTGGGTCAACTACAAGCTTGTGACACCCAACTTAATTTTAGTGGCTCCACAAGGTAAGATAGGTTTCTATTCCTCTAAAATGTCTAATGTTACTAATAGATCCGTAATAAAAACCTCCAGATTTATTTATGAATAATAATATGATTTCATTGCCTCAAACTTTGAGTAGATATCAAAATCATATTGGCTTATTTCAACAAATTACTAAAAACCTTTCATTCCACAATATAAAATGTTGAGTTTGTCAATGATTTAATTAGGGAAAACGACGGTCAAATAAAAAATGTATATTTTTAGAATATTATACATAATTATTGGCAGTAATACATAGGTGTAGAGAGAAATAGGCCAATAAATAAAGTTATTTTCCATTACATTATCAAAACAATATTCCTTGATATTTATTGAAACATAACACACGGTAAGGTTAATTTTTTAATTTGCTTAATTTTCATAGACGTAGGCACAGAGTAATTATTATATATTTATTACTCTATGGACAAAAACGATAAAAATCGAATTGCTGTTTATGCACAGAGCACCAAATTGGCCTCTTTTCAGCTACAATTAATACGAGCCAATCAAGTTGTGTGCAACATCCCTTCTCATCCAACTACTTCATCCCACTCGAGGTTACCTTCTGGACGCCCAGTTACCTCCAAAAAGTGGCACAAGCGGTCAACACTGAGAAAGGTACCAACCTTTCAGCCTCACAAGCTCTTCCTCTACAGGCCAGCCAATTCCGACTTCGATGGCGCGATACGGACTTCCACAGCTCAGCTCAGAAAGAGGTTCTCTTAACTCAGGACTGGGTGCCCAACACGGGAACCGGTTACTTACCGCAGAAGTTCTCATTCCTGTTGGGTAGTCCCAACAAAAAAGAACAGCAGTGTTCAAAGAGTCACTCTCTTCTTCTCAGCCATAGTGCCCTCTACTCGCTCATAGTGGCCGAATTTCAAATGCTCTCCCCCAAATCTTTCTCCTCAAGAATCTCCGAGTCCAGAGTGATCCGAGAGCAAAACCTCCTGGTGGGTGTCTATCAGTCAGTCAATAAGCAACTCAGGATGCCCTATTTGATTCACAAAGCGGAAGTTACCAAATGGGCTACACAAGTAATAAAAAAGCATTTGGAAAACAGGACGATTTCACAGGTACATTAAAAACTTCATAAAAATGGATGACCGTTTGAATAGTTGACACTTTTCTTTGATTTCTAATAAATACCTGACTCTTTTTTTTAAATAATTAAAATTGTACATTTAATAGTGTAAACTATTGAAAAGTTTTAGACTTCCAACAGAGCTCTTAACTATTTCAAAAACAATCCCATTCTGAGAAAGAATTTCACAGCAATTATTCTAACCAAGACACTATTTAGAAACAATTTGATTTTTCTAGCTGTATGTATTACCGAAGATGTTTAATTAAATTTAGCTTAAAATTTATACTATTAGTCGGGAGTCCAGGGACTTCACCCTACGGATACGGGCTCCCAGCAATGACCTATCCGAATTTAGTATAATGAAACTGAACGTCTGTGTTGTCTCTACGATGTCTGAGACCACTAGATAAGCTAAAATGTTAACTTCCTACCACCCAAAATCGTTTAATATTCGTTTATCCAATTGGGTTATGATAAAGGGTAATGACATCTGTTGATGTTACAGACGCTAAGTTAGTTCCCTAAATTATAACCGAAAAAAAAATTTTTTTTAGGGATAGGAATTTAACCTCGGAATAACCTTTATGGTTTTAGGTACCACTAAATATATAGCTTAACTATTAGAATAGCTCACCATTGGGACCTTGTTCCCATAGGGTGAAGATCACGTGCTCCTAGACCATATCAAACAAAACCATTTTTTTAAATTGAATGTTTAAAGTGTTCAGTCATATTACATTTTTGATAAAATACTGATGTACAAAATTCCAAAAAACAACATTTTTAAGATCGAATACCTAAGGTTTATTCTTGTTTTAAGAAATTCAGTTGATTTGTCTTTAACATTGGAAGCAAAGCTAAATGAATTAGAATGTTGACCAATATCGATTGTTAGTCGTTGGTATATTATGCCTTATAATTTTTTATATTTCCTTTTCTGTTTCTTGACAGGCAAAAGAGAAGTTGATTCGTCATGGCATTGAGAAGTACATCTGCCCAGAGGCGGCGTCCTACAGAATCTGGAGGAAGTACACCAACAACCAACCACGCCAAATCTACCCACCCAAGACCAAGGGCAACATGTCCTGGGGCAGCCATGAAAAGTATTGCATAATTCGAAAACGCTTTAACGATGGCAGCAAAATTGTGGCCAGCTATGCTATTGAGAGCGACTATAGATCTCTCTTCTCCGTACCACTCTCTTAGCTTGATAACAGACTATTCATGTACAATAGTGTTTGGTAATATACAGTTTTGGTTAAATTATATTTTTAAATAAATGTTCCAACACACTATTTATAAACAGTAAAATACATATCTTTAACAAAATGTAAGTATTTTCTATTTTCAATACATCACAGAAGAAAAAATGTTTTTCTTAAAAAATTCAAAAATACCCAACAATAGCAGAATCCTATGTATGTTGGTATTATTTACTAATTTGTAGCACTAAGGCAATAATATATGATAATCAACTGAGTGATAATTATTACAGAGGTCCAACTCTTTATAAATTTCATAGAATTTCGTAATTTTGAAATCTAGGTTTACATTCTGAAATGGTAGGGTCGATATTTATGAGTACCTACCTTATAACATTGAGGAGATAGGAGAAAATGTATTCTTTTGGGCATAACTATTCTACACCTGAAACTTTTTACAAGATATTTCAGACTTATACATAGCCCATTAATTGACACACAATTTGATGCTTTCTCAACTCTGCTTCATTGAATAAATGGTGAGTCGGACCTCTGTATAATTATTACTCTGCAAACAACAATGAAAATCAGTTGATTTATCAAATTTAATGTGCATACCAAAGAGGAATAAAATTCTATAGCGCATTTCAGTGGTAGTTTGTAAGGCATTGTCATTTAGAGACCAGATCCCACCTCACAGTATCGAAAACACACCAAATTGGCATACCAGTTTGTTCAATGCGGATTTGGTTCACAATTTACAACGAATACAAAATTTGGAGTTGAGAAATCAGTGTCATTTCTAATCAAAACTATTAATTAAAAGACTAAATAGGTGAAACCCTAAAATATGTATATTAAATCATTTTTAGGTGTTAACTCTCACATGGTATTAGTTTGAATGCTATTGTAGATAGATGATAAAGTCTTGAATATTATGAAACTTACTTGTGTTAGGTGACCAATGTTCGATTTTTCTTCAGAATTACTCGATATTTATTTCCAGAGGCTTTCATTAACTTTGTTAGCTCTCATTTTTAAAATATCATTTATCTAAAACCACATTCATACTAATATCTAATCTAATGAGGTTTGAGCTAACACACTTTTAATTTTTTTTAAAATAAATTCATATAATTCATAGTTGTGTCAGTAAACTAGCAAACTTTACTTATTGCTATACAGTATCGGTACACCCCTAGCAACAGATGCTAAGTTGAAAGCTAATTAAATAAAAGTTCAAAGATGGTAATTAAGGTTTCATTTTGTCAAATCACCCACCATAATATCGTAGTTGTGTGCATAAATGAGTAAAAACTAGATTGTTTCTAATCCATAATACTGCCCCAGTAACAGTTGCTAAGTAAAAATTAATCAAATGAAAGTTCATACATGGTTCATGTGGTATAGACTATTTTAGTTAAAACAACATATCAACCAAAACCATTTGTAAAAAATAGAATGCTTAAGATGTTTAGTTTTACATATAGCAATATGTAGAATAAAATCTTTATTGCAGCAAACATTCAAAATAATAAATATTATCTGTCAAGCCTTCGACAGTACTAACATCATAGTAATGGATGTAATTCAAACAAATATAAATATGACTTCAACTTAAAACCACATTCCTTTCAAGATC
>JAUYWI010113606.1:0-10751 GCA_034780595.1 Parotoplana pacifica
TTCCAGGTCCGCATTCAGGAGGTGGTGAAGGCAGATGGGGGTCATTTCGAAATGTAAGACATCTTGGTTGAACTGTTTTTGAACTTATGTATAGAATCATGTTTTAAATATATTTCCTGTAATGTTGTTAAATGTATCATTAACAAATTTCTCTCTATACTGACTTTGGTTCAAAGACTTATGTATATAATATGACAGTGGTACACATTTAAGAAAGCTGCGATAAGTAGTTTAAAATGTGATACACTTTTAAATATAAAAATGTACTTTTTAAGAAACGGACATTTTATAGCAAATAATTGAGCATGTTTTCTGTGTATGTAATGTAATATAATAGTTTCATGCGGCATAAGAAACACTCTCAGATGATACTTTTTCCTCTTCAATAAGAATTTTCTGCTTTTTGTTGAGAAAAAGGTTGCTTTATTTGAAGCAGTTTCCTAGTGTATTATCATAGGTCCTTTTTAGGCATTATGCGAAACTATTTTACAACAATTTGTACACCATTTTTATCGCGACAACGAGTCAGAAATTTATATTGAGAATAGTAAAAAAAATTAATTAATTATACAAATTTTGAATTTTTTAAAGAAAAATACACTCAAACAGCAATTTTAAATGGAATATACAAATATTTTATAAGGATATTGGGATTTCCCAATTCCTCATAATTTAAGTTATGTAAATTCATAAACATTGAAAAATCACCAAAAATTTCTTTTTACAGCCTTAAGAAGAAGGAAAAGAAAAAGAGAATGGAGTAAAATAGACAAAATAAAGATCATTTATTTCCTAAACTACTTGACCGATTTGGCTAACATTCGGCACACTTGCGTACAATCAGAACTCGAACAAATGGCATAAATTTAAACTTTTCACCGTTTATAGAGAAGGGGTCAAAATGGCCCGATTTCAACGATTCTTTACAGGCCATTGCGCAAGGCTAAGCTTTGTAAATAGAGGCCAAATTGCCATTGGCTCAGATATTGTGCAAATTATGAATCGTAGAATTTTTGTAAAGTTACTAGCTGGTTACTACCAATATTACATAGAGTGAACTAGTGAATTTTCATTAAAAAAACACAGATATCAAAATCATTGTTTCATAACTGTCAAAAAAAATCACTATCATCACTAATCATTTTTATGATCTATTCACATTTGGAATTTTCAAAAACCAACCGCGAGGGAAGCAGATGCCCCACAAGATGGGGTACCAGTGATTCCTCTTAGAGGTAATATAGACGCTGGGGTGATTGTAACAAACATTTGTTGTTGTTTTTTTAAATGTCGGTTAGATTTTTGCCTCCCTCTCATCAAATACCCTTACATCTATCAGTGCCACACACACATCCTTTTGATGTGACCTTCAATGCGAGTTTTTCATCTTTTTCCCAAATAGTGGATACGTAGATATTGATGACTAGTCCGACTATTATACGAGCGATCTATTTTGGCATCATTTCCTAGAATTAGGTAGCCACCAAACCATATAGGAGACCTCACTACTGAATGGAAATATCATTTTGACAAACGAAATAGTTCGTAACTATACAACCTAATAAGTAGGTATTATATACAATACATACTAAAGATAATTAAATAAATTTAGGTCGGAAATAATAGAATACAGAAAGTGAATTGAAATGGGATGTGCTGGGCTGTGATGAGTTGGTCGGTGCCTGAATGGTGTTGTGTAATGTCGTACCGGGAGACTACATCGCAAAACTACCAACAACTGACGATTAATTCACATAGGTACTTGAATATATTGACTATGAAAAGAAAATTAGCGTCTAAAATTGAAACACACATTTATTGACACTGTTCTATAAGCTTGTAACTAGCAGAAATAAATTGTGCTATGCATTTTTTTTATTACGAGTATACATGGCAGAATGGGTGTTATAAAGACGGCATAAATCAATAATATCAAAGGATTAAACTTTTTCTAATTAGTCTGTTTTTAAATCGCATCCAATATTTTAGCAATAAAAAAAATATGTAAGAGACGAACTTTATTTGAATTTCTTGATCATAACCGTCAAACTATAAGAACAACTTATGCAACTAACGCAACTAATGCATAATCATTAAATATTCATTCATTCAAAATTACTATTTCAAATGACTATAATCTATTTGTAATTAAATCTCAATGGTTGTTTATAAACCAGTTTCATTTTTTATAAACATGGTCTTGTAATTCCACAATCCAGCATATTTTTATATAATTAATTTCAAGTGAAGTCGACATACATAGGTTGTTGTTGTTGTTGTAGCCCCTACCCTTTGTAAAAAAGAGTAGTGTTGGTTATGGATTTGATTAGCTACCTCTGATGGATTTTACCATAGGTCAGAGACATTCAAGTGTGTAGGATGGTGTGGACAATTAATGTGTTGTGGGGTAATTGCTTGCATGATGGACATATGTTAGCTATATTGGGATTTATTTTGTTTTGGAATTGGTTGAGTAAATGACATACATTGATAGGTAGAAAGTACCAACTAGATTTCGGATTTTAATCTTTTTTAGCACAAATCAACCATTATATTTAAATTTCAACCCTATAGAAGACAAGAAAATATAAAAAGAATAGCAATAATTACAGATCCAACTATAACAGCTTTTATGAATTTTCCTCAATAGATAATGTTTAGAATAATAAATCGACGAATTAGTACATCACGTACCCACCTACCTACTACTGTTAAACACATTGACAAAGTAAATAAAGTAATTATCAAAATAGCAAACTGTATAGAAGAAAGATAAAGGCCAAAACGACAACAACTTAACTTGGGATAGGTGAAGCGGTCATAGAAATCGCTGTATAATTTGGCTGACAATGGAATTTATTTGCAGATCTTTAGAGATACACATACATAAGTACATACGATCTTGCGGCAAAAAATATTGATCTTTAAAAATAAACAGATGTGATTTCTTGTGCTTTCAGCTCAGAAACATGAAATAAATCAGATCGGACAAACGATCATTGTAGCCAGCCAGACCCAGTTCATTTTCACCAAATTCAAGACGCTGGTAGTATGGGCCGTCTGACCTGACTAATTTAAAAGCATTTAGTTAAACCTGAGTCGATAGACATTGTACATACCTCCATATCCAGGGTAAGTCAGAGAGACGTATACACTCGTCTATCTATTTTTACATAAATTATAATTTTATCCTATCTACAGAAGATGTTATTTAGCTTTTGGAAATCCCATTTCGGAAGTATGTATAGCTTTTGTAATATATGTTCACATGTTTATATAATTAAAATGTTGCATTAAAGCTCATATGCATAAGTGTTAAATAAAATTAGATAGAGCAGTGCATACGTCTTTCCGACTCACCCTGTACATAGATCGTAGTAAGGGTAATGGGATCCCCTGGGCCTACTAAAACGATGTTATAATCATTGTCACAGGAAATTTGAATACACCGGGCAAAGTGGACCGAAACATTCTCCCTAGAAGGGGATGATCCATCCCAGTTTGACAAAATGATGATCGTATGTGTTGCACTTTCCATACTTACTGTGTTGATAATAGAATTAATGCTCTATTTTGGCCTAAGTAGATCGTGTTAGTCTTCAAAAGTTGTAGGTACGTTAGCCAAACAGCTAAGTGAGTGGAGCAGCCAGCATTACCTAATGATAAATATAGATCTAATAATTTTAATTACTATGCACATGGTAATTACATTTAGAATTGAAGGGAATGCTTTAGATTTGGAGTAGGTATTTCTACCGAATTTGTGCTTTTTGTTAAAATTGCCTAAAACGTTTTTTTTTAAATCCTATTCCTAGCCTTCGTGATAAAAATAGAACACCAACAGTCAGTTGGAACAAAAAAAATAATAAAAAAGATATCTTCATTGACATTTAATAGCCTACTATACTTAGTCAGAGTGTAAGTTTGATAGATTCTGCTATTTGTTTTAATAAGAAGGAAATTTAATTTATATTTGAAAAAATATAGTTAGGTACATCCCCTTCACTTAAAAAAACAAAACAGCGCTCTTCGATTTTCACATTTCATAATGCCATTTTCCAACCGTCACTTGGAAAAGTAGGTATTACGACCAACTACGCCATAACTTCCACACAACCTTCGCATTGGTCACTGGATAGTTATGCGACAATTTAAACTTTAGTGGTCGTACCTCTCACAGGTGACGACAAATAACAACACAGTGAAAGGTGACACTTTTGAAGGAGGGGTCTTTTTTAACCGTCCCTGTGAGAGGGGTGGTGTGTGCGACCAAATAGAGTTGAATAATTTTGTACACAACGTTCCCACATGATACTGGATATATAGTTGTGTGAACATTTCAACTCTATTGGTAGCACAAAACTCTCATAGTGAAGGTTACAAAAGGAAACAGCCCCCCTTTGAATTTTCACATTTTATAGTGTTGATTTGGCCATCATCTATAAGAGGGGCATAGGACCAGCAAAGACTATTCCGCCGTTTTAGACTCTGATACATTTAGAGCAGCAAATATAGAATACACGATTCATAAATGATAAAATAATGTAAAATTAGATAACAGAAACTGTTCGTGTTCCATGCATAAGTGCAGCAGCTATATTTTCTTTGACATCTTCTTCAACCTTTTCTTCACTATTTCTCTTTCTAGTCCTGGGTAAAACACTTAATGTTTCAATAAATCTCTTGCACCAATCGCGTACAGTTTCTCGAGGAGGTGCTTCTTTATTAAACTCTTCGTCAAACCGTTGTCTTTCTTTTTCACAGTCACTTGCAATCGCATATGATACCAGTTTAGCTATTTCTTACTTGGATATAAAATTTATCGATTATTATAAAAATAGTCCATGGATAGAGTATTTTTTAATTCATAGATATCAATGATTTTAAATCGGCGGGATCTACTGAATCACTCTGTATGTGAAGGTTGTGTTTTAGGTTTCTTGGTCATATACTATTCTTTCAGTTGCTGGTTAGAAATTGCATTGTAAAGTGTGCAAATCCAATGAGGCTGTGTTTTTAAGTGACCGGACAGTATATTGCCTGTTTTGTGACTCCTTTTCTCAATCAATATTGATTTACTAAGGATCTCTAAACTAAATTAATTACATTTAACATTATAAACACCCAACATTATAGGCACCAGATTTGTTTAATTTTTGAACGTTAAATCTAAAATATAATTTTTAAAATGTTTCTATAACATGATAGAAAGCAGATCCAGAATGTAAGTATGAAAACAAAAATATTCAACTTACCATAAATCTTTGAAGGAAGACACAGACTGGATAAGGAAGAGAACAGTTTGATCCTCCAATGTCATACATCGGTCTCTACGGCATTGTCGTCATCATGTCGCGGGTGGCGTCGATGCGTTGGACTGATGACGGGCTTCCCCGAGTGAGAGTGATTATGTTTGGCGTAGGAGTTGGCCATTGTTCGCTGATGATAGGTCTCGTTCAAATCTAAACTACTGCCATCGGCATACCGAAGTTCGTCACCGTGACAACCTGAGGCTAAAGAAGTCATTGAGTCTTTTTTGGAATCGCAGGGTTGGCTATCACGGAAGCTCGAACAACTGGCCACGTGAACGTATGTCTGTTTGTCTTCGCTTTCGTTTTCACGATGATAGAAGTAGTTGAAGTTCGATACAATAACAGGGACCGGTAGAGCAATGGTCAGCACACCAGCGATTGCGCAGAGAGAGCCGACCAGCTTTCCCCAGACAGTGACCGGCCGCATATCACCGTAACCAACGGTTGTCATAGTAACCACGGCCCACCAGAAGCCGTCTGGAATTGATCGGAAGTAGGAGGACTCTTCGTCAGCTTCAGCAAAGTACACAGCACTAGAAAATAACACAATGGAGATGAAGAGGAAAAACACGAGGAGACCGAGTTCTCTAACCGAGGCTTTCAGGGTCTGGCCAAGAATCTGCAGACCTTTCGAGTGTCGCGATAATTTGAATATACGGAAGACACGAACCAAACGAATCACTCTGAGAATAGCCAATGACATGGCTTGTTGTTGGCCTTGACCGTCGTCTGCAATTACAGTACCTAGTGTTATAAAATATGGAATAATAGCCCAGATATCAATCAGATTCATCACCGTTTTAAAGAAAGTGATCTTCTCTGGACACGAAGCGAACCGAACTAGCAGTTCAAATGTAAACCACACTATGCAAATAGTTTCTATTAAAAAGAAAGGTTCAGTCAATTCAGGAATATCCTCCTCCTCAATCCTGGGCAAGGTGAAGTTGTCGGTTGAATTATACACTTTATACACTTTAAAATGTGGCATTGTTTCAACACAGAACACAACGATAGATAGCAAGATCACAACTACGGATGTTATGGCAATAAAACGCGCGGGCATGGAGCTTTCGGGATATTCAAATAGCAGCCATACCTTGCGCTGAAATTCATTTTCGGGTAGCACTTTCACCTCTTCTTTGACAAATCCTTCGTCCTCGCGATATTTCTCAATGGCATCTTCGCTAAGTTCATAGAAGTTGATCTCCTCCATGAATACGTCAATTGGCACATTCACAGGACGTCGCAACCGCCCACCACTCTGATAGAAGTAGAGGATGGCGTCGAAGGTTGGCCGGTTTCTGTCAAAGAAATATTCGTCCTTGAGCGGATCGTAGTAGTGGTTGCGCTTGTGCGGGTTGCCCAGCAGAGTGTCGGGGAACTGATTTAGGGTCTTGGCTTGCGTCTCGAAACGCAGACCGCTCACATTGATGACGCACCGTTCCGTGGTGACCATCTCATTTGTCTCCTGCATGCAGAGGACACTTTCACCATCATCCAACCTGCAACGGAATAGAAATTAACCGGGATACCATACACATAGTTAAGTCTGCTACACAAACATTTGTGCAGTTGATATTTTGGAAATTTCAATAGAGAAATGTATGTTAGCGAGTAATATAGATAAGTAGTATATTTTTATCAAAGTATTCCTGTTTTATTATCACTCTTAAACACAGTAATTGGCCAGAACCTGCTTTGACAGCGTGAGTGCCTTTTAATAAAAAAACAGGCTTCAAAGTACTTTTTTTGTCAATATCTTCTACGTTTTTTCTTTTTATGCAAAATTGGCAAATTTACTTCACTTCTATGCTTTGATATGAAATATACGAACATTTTATATTGCTCAGGCTGTGATTATGCATCTGTTATGGGCTATCATTTGCGAGTAATATAGATAAGTAGTATATTTTTATCAAAGTATACCTGTTTCTTTATTATTACTCTTAAACATATTATTTGGCCTCACAACTGATATCTCTTTACCAAGCACTTCTGCAGGTCTATCAAGAAAGTGTATTTTATGTATTTATGATCGTATGTAAATTATTGAAGTTGTAACCATTAGGTTGTTCATAACTAGGGTTTTGACGTTTTGAATAATTCTTTAGAAGATGACGACGATTTTGAATGATTATCAGTCATTCGAAATTTATTTTGCAACATTTGATGAACGGTGTTTGTTCTTAAATTCCTTGGACAATGGTAAAATAATCTCATTTCCATGCCATGTGAAGATTATGACAGCCAACTATTATCCTGATAGAGCGTAGTTTCAGATACAATGCAAGCTACAATCAATTTTAGAATTGTTTGGAGTATTGTTTTTTTAGATGTAGCAGTGAACTGGTATGATGCATGTAGAAAAATATATTCCTCCATTGTGTATTTAAACAATATTTGCCAATTTTAACTTTCTATCCAGTAAATATTCACTTCCTCTGACAGCAACTCAATCAATCTTCCTTACCAAACTGCTTGACAAAATAAATCTCAAATTACATACATGGCAGAAAACAAGATGTAAAGTTTAACAATACCATCTCACCCCATCGCAATATCCACTATGGTGTCCCACAAGGCGTTGTTTGTTTCTTCTACACACTTGAACTATTACATGAATGACAAAACAAACCACAAACTCCAAACAGATACATCACACAATATGCCAATGACATCGCCATACACACATATGGAACTAACATTTCCAAATTTCAATACAGAAAAAATAAATACCTCAACATTTTAGGTCTCACTTTTGATAATCACTTCATCTTCAGCAAAAACGCAAAAAACATACACACTAAAGCGAAGAAACGCATCGATATTGTTAAAGCAATAGCAGGAACAACATGGGGACAATCCAAAGAAAAATCATCTACACATACAAGCAATTCATATGACCGCTTATCAATTATGCCTCATCCATCTGGACTCCAACAGTATTCAAAACACATCTAAACAAACTACAAACAGTACAATATGCTGCACTCAGAATAGCCAAAGGGTGCACTCTACCCACAAAAAAAATATTTCCTTCACCACGAGACAAATGTTCTTCCCATACATGACCACATGACACTTTAAATACACAAACACTCGCCCAATTACACAAATTAAACTATCCAAATAAACATCATCTTACAACATCTCAATAGACACACCTTAAACGCAAACTTAAACAGAATATCATAACCAAACATAAACACCTATGTACTTCCAACACAATCATCACTTGATCTTGATGATAATAGCTATAAACAAACAATCAAAACAATTCATACAAACGTAGTTTCAGATACAATTCAACATCTTATCCATAACCCAATTCTCAACACTCATCCTCCTAGCATTAGTAAACAGGAACAAGACCTCTCGAGACAACACCAGAACTACACTTGCACAGCTACGCAGGAACTCTGGTCATTTACTCAACCAATTCCAAAACAAAATAAATCTCAATATAGCTAACATATGTCCATCATGCAAGCAATCACCTCACAACACAGTGCACATATTTAACTGTCCACATCATCTGACACACTTGAATGTCTCTGACCTATGGTCAAATCCATCAGATGTAATCAAATTCATAACCCACACTGGGAGGACAATCCTTTTTTACAAAGGGTAGGGGCTAGAACAACAACAACATGAAATTATTGATTATCGATTTTTGGGCAAAATCACCTAAATTGTTCTAACATCTAAATCAATCATCCTATAAAGCCCAAATTTGATTTTTAGAATTAGGAAGGCGCTATAAATAGTGTGATAGAAAATTGGATGCTCCACATTTATGGTTGCGGGTCTACGAGGTCCAGCATACCAGGGCAGCTCCGAAAATTTGATTTTTTAAATGGCTTCATTTGATTTAAAATAATGAAAAGAGGAAGGTATGTGGAAAAACAAAATCACTGCAGGTGAGAAACTCTCTTTACCAGCATTGAACAGGTAATTTGGTCATTTAAACTCAAAAGCAACAACACGCAAATTGAGTACCAACCATCCTATACTACTTTTGCGACAAGTAGTGTGAGCCCAGGATGGCTATTTCGACCTTGTGATGGTCTCATCAGCTAGGCATAGCCAAACTTGTCAAGCAAAGCAGTCAGATAAAAGGCCAGCACTAAAAAGGGTTTAAAATAGCGTATTAATTTTAGATCCTTTCTAGTAGTATTGGAATAACTTTCAGTCCTAAATTTGATTTTTAACGTGTCGGCCCTGGTCCCAAAATCAGTGGATCTTAACATCTGGCTAAAGCTATCTTTTTTTTACTTGGCACACTTAAAACATACTTACCAGTTAAAGATTAGGTGTAACAAATACGAAGACATTCCAATGAACTGTTCTTAGGAAATTGTAGTTTAAAATTTAATGATTCTATGAGGCTGGAACATGATATTAATTAAAATAAAAAATGACAGAAGTTCCAGATAAATCTATCACCAAAAAATCAATTTTTGCTTGGCTCTCAGGGTGCACCCTGTGGACAAAAGTTAATATTTTCCAAACCCCATAATAATGACTAGTTTCTAACATAGTTACACTAAAAAGTAGACGTTTCAAAAATTCGGAAATTTTGTACCATGGTGACCTACTTTGAGGGTCCACCGTGTGACCTTGGTTGAGGCTACGAACATCTTCCTCCCGTGAACAAGCGCAGACCTTCACTTGCGACAATGTTGCAAAATTTCAGCTTAACCGGAGTTATCGTTTTTGCACTAGAGACTAATATGTGCTCAATTGGCAACTTCAAGATAATCAACAGCAACAAAGATGAGTCGATATTTGACCGGATTATGATGAACTGGATAGGACTCTCAATCACCAAGCTTGAGTGACCATTTTATCATGCTTCAGCTGGGGTGTAGAACAAGATGCACATGGTTACCTAGCTTTGATTTGATCTGGAAAAGTTGTTGTTTTATGTTGGAGCCATGATTTTTAGACTATCTTCAATTCTATGGTGTCGAGGGCTTGACAGATTTTAAGTGACTGTTTTTTTTAAATTAATTTTGTATGTCTGCGGCCGTAGAGATTTCATTCTACATATCAAGTGTTGCTCTTAGTTTCTCTATCCACGGCTGTCTGATTCGAAACCGGCTATGCACATAAATATGAGTGAGATGTTGAAATGTAAACTTGTTGGCGAAATTGCTGTATGTGTATGGCGCTGGGCGCTAGGCGCTCTTAGCAAGCGCCAAAAAGGTACATTTAATATTAAATTTTTCGATGGTGACAAATATCGGTACAACAGCTTCGTTTCACTTCAAATTTACACGATAGATGTCTAAAGGTGTCATAGAAGTAATGGCGAAAGTTTCAGATTATTTGGTTAACCGAAACTAACAAATTGATAGTTATAATTTTGAGGCTATTTATCAATCAATCAATCAATCAATGCGAGAGTGTGGCTATCCCACACCAACTCGGGAG
>JAUYWI010113617.1:0-10750 GCA_034780595.1 Parotoplana pacifica
TGATTCATTGCAATACTTTCAACTAGTTTAATCCACCTTTGAAGTTGAATTTGAAAAAAAATAATTCGGGAACTAACAGGTTAAAATACTGCTGTCCTAAATTTTCTTTAAAAAAGTTATAAAAATGAATCCACTTCATAGAATAGTGTCATATTTCATCAATTTTTTTCTAAATTGACTGAACCATATGGTAAGTGTTATATACCAATTTAAAGGGCATATTTTTTTAGTATAAACCTGTGCTAACTGCTTAGTGTTATTTTTTGGCAAAATCTACCCTAAATTTACAAATGAGACACCAAAAATGTCATGCTGAAGTGCTTACATAAAGCAACTAGTTATCTTCCGAGATGTAGAAAACAGTCCATCTCAGCACTACCAGGTTCATATTCTAATTATTGTGGCTACTCACTGTCATCTCTTGGAATGACCTTTGTAGTCTGATAAATATGCTTTCTTTGCATTCTGAAAATTTTAAAAGTTTACATGATTTGCAAGGAATTTCTTGATTTGATATTGGCCAGCCGAGTCATCCAGTTGTCAGTGTGGTGACTCTTAATATTTTTAAAATAATGTTATAGCAGTTTTCAATGTTTGCATTATGTTTGGGGATTCTACTGTCACTTACAAAAAAGGTGAATTTCATCTGTTATCTCACCATCAAATTTGAAACTAATTACATTAAGGAATGAAATCTCTTTCTTGTGAAAATGCATTGATAAAAACTCTTCAGGTCTAATGATTGTTCAGTTTTCTGAATAATCAGGTATGATTACACTTTCATCACCAGATTTTTTTATGTCCTTGTATTTTATAGCATGATGAATAAGCCTTAACCCATTAATGCCAGCACGTAGGATTTCCTATGTGCCAGTTTTTTATTATGTATATCCTATATCTTTACTAAATATTATTATACAGGATTTTATTTTATGTTACTAATTTGGCATATTTCTATACAAAGGAAAATAAATATTTCCAAAATATTTTGCGTGTTTAACAATAATATAGTCTTCTTACCAGATATAAGTCAAAATCTTTATTATTTTTGAAAAAAGAATTTCGGCACTAATGGGTTAAGATAAAATTTCATGTACTATTAGGTATTAGAACTAGATAAAAAAATCAAATATAATATTTTTTAGTGACTTCTTCTTCAACCCACTGAATGTGAGGTCTATTTTGGCTAAAAAGTTCTATTATTATGTGTAGGGGACCCAGATCATCCATGGCTGGCAGATCATGGAGGAATGATGTCCTTAAAATTCTGTGATGATGAAGGACTGAACAATTGATTGAATATATGGGCAATATTGCAATTATCAGTTTTACATTTAAAGCACATAGGGGAATCTTGCTTGTCAATAATTCTGTAGAGGGGTAAGCCAGGCCAGGGCCAGGATGAGGTGACTCCTGTTTGTTTGGCTGTTTGGAGTTGGTTGGTGACATGGGATTCTCTGTTGAGATGTCATGCCTCGAAATTTTCCCTTTTGTTAATTTGTAATGCCATTGAATAGAACTGTTATCTTTTTTCCATGCAGCTTCCTTGTTGTTACTTAGTAGAAGGTCCATAGATTGCCAGTGTAACAATGACTGACTGACTGCCTTGGCTGTAGAACAATCACAAGGCTGTTTGTTTGGTCTTGCAAAGAGCGCGCATTTACCAGAAGGTCAACCTTTTCATTGCCTACGATTCAGGTGTGAACTGGGATCTACTGAATAATAATTCGACTTTTGGTTTCAGAACTAATTTTGAATATCTATTTTGTTAAAATTAACATGTTGATTTTAATAAATAAAAATATATGCTCATGGCAAATTTAGCTCATCTAATTGTTTAACTTCATTTGATTATTTTATAAAAGTAGTTTATTATTTATTTATTATATCAACTACAATAATATATAATATAAAATTTTAAGAACTTCAATATATTTATCCTGCAATATAAAACAACAAAAGTTATTGCTCTTAAAATATACCGCTATTATATTTGAATTATTTAAAGAAATTATTTTTTTAAATTATAAATTGGCACAAAGATAATAAACGTTAGCTGCAAACATGATCTTCGAATAGCGTTAGCTAATATGTACTAGTTTGGGATAAAAAATTTAATTTGTAAGTTGATTTTACAGTGTCACTTAAGAGCCTCTATGCAAAGACCAGACAGCTGCAAAAATTTTGTCTGATTTTACAGTGTCACTTAGGAGCCTCTATATACAATGACCAGACAGCTGCAAAAATCATTGTCTGGCTCTCATTTCTATTATGAAGTATATAGTTTACAATGCTGTTATTGCTGTCATAAAAATGTAAAATTAGTTTGCTATTACTTTAAAGTACAATTTAAAAGTAAGATTTTATAGTTTCATATTTATTAAGAAGTTTTCAATGTTGTTGTATTGTGAATGTTTTTAAATTAATTGATGCAATAAAATAAACCCGTGGGAGAGTTCATATAGAGGACGTACCTTAGGAATTATTTCTCATTTTGAATTAGGGCTGTTTAAGTTCAAACTGATATTATTAGGTACGTATGCGACTTTCTTTCTACCAAATATTTAAGCTGCCAGACATAGTAAAGTACTCCGAATATTAATTTAGAATTATATTATACTACCAAGTATTGGCATGCATTCTATCAAACTAAAATTAATATGTTCTAGATTTTCCAGATTCAAATAGAACTTTTCCAAAACTCCTATAACTACTTAGGTATTTGTGTTATTAAAAGTAATGATGCTTAAATTTTATCTAAAATGTGAATTTGCTCTGTAGAACATATTAACTTTAAAATTTGAAAAAGTCATTATTTATTTTCTAAATAAGTTATCTAATTCCGTTTTTTAAAATAATATTGGTTCTTCCCAAAGAAAACTGTTAATATATGCTACTAACTAGATTAGGGAAATAATAATATCTAAACTAAATATAATATTTTTAATTATCTTGGTACAAACGTATATAGTGGGGATCTATCACATACAAGTTTAGATATTATTATTTCCCTAATCTAGTTTTTTTATACATGGAACTGTTCCATGTATAAAAATAGTCAATATAAGTTTCTAGTGCCAGCTTCCGTTATTTTTATGCCCATGTACCTACCTAGGTAGGTACAATTAAAACTGTTATTCCTATCCAAATCTAGTTCTTATGCATATACATACTTATGTATACATTCTGTTATGCACTAACTTGTCAAAAATTTAGAATTGTCGTGAATTAGTTTATACCCTCAAAATGTGTTTTACTATTTTAGATATAGTGAGTACGATATTGTCAACAAACTTAAAGACTATCTGGTTAACAGTATAGTAGAATTATAAAATATGGTCCGTTTTAGAAGAGCTAAAGTATCTTTTTTAAATCTTAAACTAGATATACACACAGAATTAATATGTTGGTGGGAGCAGATAATTTCAGAAGCTACCTATTTATCTTATAAAGCTAAGCACTCGAGCCAAAACATACACAAGGCCCTGTTAGGAAAAGATGAAGAGGTGAAAATGCAAGAAGAAAAGCTCAACCAGGTAGAGCAGTTCAAATACCTGGATTCAACAGTTCAGGCAGATGGTGGATCTGAGGAAGAGGTGAAGAAACGGATACAAGCTGGATGGTAGGCATGGATAAAGATAACTGACAGTGCTATACGTGACAGAGAAGTAGCAGACAAGGTGAAAGGTAAACTGTCTAAGACAATGGTGAGACCAGCAATGCTGTTTAGGATGGAGACTGTGACTACTACAAAGGGGCAGGAAGAAAAGATGCAAGTGGCAGAGATGAAAATACTAAGGTGGTCTTTAGGACTGACGAGTCTTGACAAAGTGAGAAATAAAAGGTTTGGAGAGGATGGCCAAAGGAGAATTGAAAGGATAATTGATAGAGGTGAGGCTCCGGTGGTTAGGACATGTGGTGAGGAGAGAGGTGACTATATGGATAGAAGAGTCAGAAAAACAAGGTGGGGAAGACCCAAAAAGAAATGGAAAGTCTGCATCCGTGAAGATATGGAGCAGGTGGGAGTCTGAGAGGAGGAGGCAATGAATCGCAAGAAGTGGAGGGAAGTGATCCGCACCGGCGACCCCATCTAAATGTGGGAAAAGCCAAAAGAAGAAAGAATTTTCAGATGTTTATGTACTTTGTTAGTTAAGGTTGACTTGTAATTAAAAACTTTAAAAGGATAGTCATATAAAGAATTTCTTGTTGTAGTGCCATATTGATATCCCTAGCAACAGGAAAATTGATTAGAAGACAGCTCATATTTGGTAACTAAGGTTTTATGTTGTCTAATACCCATAAAGGCATTGCTCTATGGGATGTATCTGTAAAAAGTCATTGATGCTAAGTAATTCTATGGTCTCTAGGAACAGTTCCTAAATTAAAAGTATACAAACTTATATATTGTAACTAAGGTTTTACATGGTCAAATAGCCATATAGATGCAAAAATAGCTTGTGGCTATGCCATAGAGGTGTTACTGGCAACAGTTTCTAAGTGGTGGAAAATTGATTAAAATAAAGTTCCTGTATGTGGTAACTAAGGTTTTATGTCGTCTAATACAGATAAGCACATTGTTTAAAGCAATACAATTAGTAGAATTCATATGTTGCTATGCGATTTTTGTGTCCCTAACAACCGCACAAAATATCTGAGAATGGATTCTTACTCCTACGTCTGAAAGTGAGTCTAGGTGCCAAATTTGATTAAAGGTTAATGTTTAGACTTTGATGTCGGTGCTGAAGAAGAAGAAGATGGAGAAAAACCACTGTTTAAGTCAATGTTTATTTCCTAAACTAATAAAGTCAGGAAACATTTCTACCTCTAAATGAGAAGGGTTCCAAAATAGTTGTCAAGGCTGAGCTAGGATCTACCACCAAATGTCCATTGGCTTGGATGGTAAATTTCAAATTCGATCAAGATAAGAGCCTCTGTTTGGAGTTAAAGTCATTTAGGTGATTTCAGCAGAACTTATCGATTTGTTTCGGGAAAATAAAAATGCACAAACTGTGATTCATCGGTGGGTCAAACAAAGTATTTAACACAGAATCTCCATCCCCTTGGGTGATAAGTTTGAGTAAAGCGGATCTGACAAGGATAATCCAACTGTTTGTAGTGAAGAAATTCCAACATATGTACCTACCTACAGTTACTCAGTCCTTAAAATTTGACATTCAACGATCTTTGTTTATTTAAATATTTAAGCATGTTACAATTTTAAAAAATTATAATGGTTTCAATCTTCTTTTTTATTTATTAAATTAAAATTAGTAAACTAATTTTAGAAAAGCGTAGTTTTGTTTCATCGTAATATAAAGTAAAGAGGAGATACGAATAGGTTCTTAGCAATATCAATTAACATTTATAATGTACCTTTCAATAATTTCCATACACTATAAATCTAATCTAGCATACCTATCATTTTAGTCGCTGTCATCCTCTTTAACAGTTTTGTCTCCAAAGTTTTCAAATCAAAACTTTTATCCATTTTATCAAATTATAATTTTATTGAAATATAATGAAGTGTAATAAAGAATTAGCAAATTAAAAAACTTGAATAAGTATAGTACCTACAACATTTTGCCTTTTTAGCTTTATCAAATACAAATTATGCGTCAAACACAATTAGATGAAGCCATTAAGATATAATATACCACTGAAAGTTGTTTAATCCTTTATTCTTTCTTTAATATTGTTTAGATAATAATGAAACTTTAAAATACCCATACATTTATTTTATCAATTATATAAAATATACTTAATTTTTAATTAAATTAATTCAAAAGCAAAATAAGAAAACAGCGTTGTTAAATTATGTGAACAAGTTTTCCATTTGTTCCCTTTAGACAATTCGGTACCTCTGAACGACAAAATGTACCATAAAAGGATGGGCAACTTCCAATTTATGTAAAATAATGTGGTCCACGAAACACAAACAAAACAGTTTTCAACATTGTTTCTTCTAAACCTAATTTGAAGTGTTCTCTATCGATTTAACCAATAAAAACTTGCACAGAAGTTATATTTGGGGGTCAATTTGACTCCCAAAATCAAACTCAGATTTGTTGATTGGTATTATAAGTATTAGTCAGGTAATAGCATTATTTAGACAGGTTGCTTCCTAAGTTGTTACGAGTTGGAGTAAAAATGAAAATTAAAAAAATATACAGATGTAATAAAAATATACAGATTAATATATATAAAAATACATGTGAATCAAGTGACGAAACAACAGGTCAACTAAAGTACAACTCAATTAAGTATCATATTAATCAACGTGTAAGTTTTAACAGTAATAAGTATTATTCTACAAGGCTGACAACTGTTACGATTTTCTCTTTTTAAGGGCTGTCCATGCGTCCCGAAAAAGTAGTGAAATGTCCTTCATTTTGAATTTTATTTGTTTTTTTTAATCAATATGTAGGAATTAGACTTTTTGAAAACTCAAAATTTATTTTATAATACATACCTACATAATTTCTCTCGCAAACAGTTGCAAAAGTGGGTGATTTCTTGATAACATTTTAGTTAATCTTGTGATTCATTTTAAAACACAATCGATACCACAAAAAAGGTAAAATTGGCAAAATTTAAAACTCTAATTTAGGAAAAATATGCTCTCAAAGTGCATTCGTTATATGACATCTTATCTTTCAAAATTTTCTGGGAGAAGACATCAGATTGTCCAGATACGCCTTGATTCGTTTCGCATTTTTAGGCTCAGAGATTGGCAGGTCTGATTCTATAAACAGGTTATAAAAGTTTAGTTCACTTACATATTTCTATAAACGTATTTCATTTAGTGCTGTCATTATTATTATTATTTTAGTAATTCACCCCTTGTTTAAAGATTTCTCTCCGCAGAAGACAAACATTTTCTTTTCACCCCCAAGTTGCATAAATTCACCCCACTTGAGAAGACAAGGTGAAGAAGAAAAGGTGCTATCTTCTTGTCTTTATGAGCGCTCATCTGAGATACTCATTGAGGTTTAAACACCAACAAACTAAATGAATTAAGTTGAGAAGTTATCTATGTATTTAGTTCTAGTTTTTCAGCTGAGAGTGATCAACTGTTTTAAATTTTAAATGTTGATTGTCATTGATAATTGCTTGAAAATACAGAAATCGGTTACAATTGTTTTCCCTCGAGTTTAATATCTATTCTCACACCAAACGCGAAGCGATTAAAGAGATTGTGGTTAACGTTATAGAGGACAAACAGTTTATAGAGGAAGTTTAAACTGAAAAATCGCTTGAAAGGTAGAAATGATTCAACAATATTCCGTGGAAAACGATCTTCATGAAAAATTGCCGGAAAATAGAATTTCGCTTCTCGTCGCGTCGCTTCTATTCCCGTGTTGGGGGTGAATCGTCAAATAGCAACAAATTTGTCATATCTCGTGGTTTTATCATCAAATTGTAAAATCTGTAAAAGTGATTTGAAGCGTTGAAATTCCATGGTAGTAGGGAAGATTGGCTTGCCATGAATGGGGATTTTCAAGACGCATTGTAGAGGTTTATGAGTTCCCTGAGATATTGCAGGGAGATATAAGACCTCGGCGAATACGAAAACGTATAAACACTCATTGCTACTGCTTGATAAAGGAATCGAATACTGCTGTGATAGTGTAGTTCTATGTGAAAAACTAATTGTCATGTTTCTACAAAATGCTGTATGACTAAAAAATTGTATTGGGCTCAAAATGACCTCACTGTCCACTTTCTAGGAACACAGATTTCAAATATTCTTCGATGCTAAGTGTGTTAGATAATTGAAACACTCACTATTTTAGTTATAACTTTTTAGCAAAGGTTCTTCAATGAAATTAGAATTTTGCATATATTCTATTTTTTGTTGCAATTATATATTCACTCTATCTAAAATGAGTAAACTTAAAGGTGTGCATAAAAACAAGGTTGTAAATGCAAAAGGAGAAATATGTTTGCTTTAAAATTGTGCTCTTTGTATACTAAAATCGCAACTTCAGGTGAAGTGGGTCATGGTCCTCTTGGCATGGCCGACACTGCTCTTGACACCGCTGCGTAAGTTACCAAGGAAACAAACTCTAAAACAAAGGAAAATAAACTAAGTAAGTAAGTTACCAAAGCAATAAACTCTGAAACAAAGGAATTTGTACACTTTTTTTTATGAAAAATCGATATAAATCCATATGAAAAATCTATTTACCCAAGAATGCTGCATATTTTAGAAATCTCCCCCTCCTTTTGGTATAAATAGAGAAATGCGGCAATTTCAATTTTTTTTAGTTAATTGAAATGCAATACGGATCCCTACTAAAGTCGGCAAAGGAAAGTATAATTAATGATTTTCCGATAAAGAATATCTCACCGTCATATTCGATTTTGTTGTCTCCATTGACATCAAACTGTTTGATTTGTATCTCAGCATCTTCTGGACTCAGTTTCTCGTCGCCAATTTCAGTGAGAATATGACTCATTTCATCAAAGGTCAAATAACCACAGTCGTTAATGTCGAATACCTGAATTGAATATGATTGTGTTGAATACTTAAATTGAATGTGATTGTGTTGAATACCTAATTTGAATGTGATGATGTTGAATACCTAATTTGAATATGATCGTGTTGAATACCTAATTTGAATATGATGGTGTTGAATACCTAATTTGAATGTGATGGTGTTGAATACCTAAATTGAATGTGATTGTGTTGAATATGATGATGTTGAATACTTAAATTGAATGTGATGGTGTTGAATACCTAATTTGAATGTGATCGTGTTGAATACCTAATTTGAATATGATGATGTTGAATACCTAATTTGAATGTGATGGTGTTGAATACCTAGATTGAATGTGATGGTGTTGAATACTTAAATTGAATGTGATGATGTTGAATACCTAAATTGAATGTGATGATGTTGAATACCTAAATTGAATATGATGGTATTGAATACTTAAATTGAATATGATGGTATTGAATACCTAAATTGAATATAATGGTGTTGAATACCTAAATTGAATATAATGGTGTTGAATACCTAAAAATTGAATGTGATCGTGTTGAATACCTAAAAATTAAATGTGATCGTGTTGAATACTTAAATTGAATATGATGGTGTTGAATACCTAAATTGAATATGATGGTGTTGAATACTTAAATTGAATATGATGGTGTTGAATACTTAAATTGAATATGATGGTGTTGAATACTTAAATTGAATGTGATGGTGTCTGTAGTTTAGCCACTGAATAGTCAAAGCTAAACAATGTTTATGGATCAAACCATAGAGTAAATATATTGTTGCTCTATGGACCAAACCATAGATTTTATACAGAAGTTAAACTTTAACATAACGCAACTCTATGAGGTAATTTGAAAACACTTTTAAGAGATTCTATGGTGTCATTGTACGTCAAAAGCACTTTATAATAAAATGGTGTCATAGCTATTAATAAGACCTACGGTTAGAGAGCCGTGCCCTTGTTTTGTGGCCAGCGGGCATATGTCAGCAACAAGGTCCCGGGTTAGAAAAGCGTTTAGTTTTTTATAAATAAAAAATAGAAAAGTTATATTAGGCGGGACATGCGCGGCCCTTTCCGTATTGCAGTGCCTAGATAACCAACCTGAAAAGCTTTTTTCAGTTTATCTTTCAGGAACACGGTGGGTTTCTTTTTCCTTTTAATCATGGTCATATATTCAAAAAAATCGATTTTTCCATCGTTATCTAAAATTTACAGAAAATATATTGAGATAAAGGAACTTTCAGCTAAAACCAATTTTGAATTAACTATTCTAGAAAGGTGTAAGTAGGTAGGTGACTTATTTTGGTTGAGCCAAGATTGGTCGAGTATTACAGTCAAGTAAATCCAAGACTTCCTTTGGTTTATCTTTGAGGCCCATGGCGAATTTCTTTTTTGTTTTTATTATTATTGGCACTTTGACCAGGTAGAACTTGAATTCTCTAAACTGCAAATGTTAGATCGCTGGCCAGATATCTCTGTGTGTATATAAATGCACTGTAGTTGACTTAAGTTTGTAAAACATCATTGTTGCTATGAAATATCGGCATCCTTAGCAACTATTTTTTTAATGTAAATTAGGGTGGCCTGATAAAAGTTTTTTTAAATATTTTTGGTCATATTCTCATAACCAAATATGAAATAAACACTTTTATTTGGTCACAGCTACCTTGGAAAGATTCATCGACAGAAATATAGGTTTTTTAATATCAATATGGGGGGCGGAACTATGGGCCAATGACGTCATCATGTCAAAAATTAAACTTGGATATCAATTTTTGCCACCCCCAAACGATTTTGTTTATAAAATATTGATTATTAATATTTTGTTCCCAAAAAAAATCGATAAATGATATTTTTCAAAAGAATTATGGCTTTGAGTCAGCGAATGCCCAGTGGACCTACCCTCCAAATTTAAAGTCATTGCGAGATTCATTTGAGAACAATCAAACAACACGAAATAAATTACAGAAATTAACTATAAATCACGGCATAATTTGAGGTCATTGCATTTCATCAGTACGGAGCAGGATTCGAACCCGGGACCTTCTGATTAGCACCCAAGCATTCCACCCGCAGGACCACGAGTTCGCCCGCCAACCGATCGATGTCTATAACTTATATTTATGAAGCCAAATGTGTAGATTACAGCCATATGCACCAACCTAGTTTAAATTAAACCGAGATTATATTTTAAACCTGGTTTCATTAATCCAGGATTAATTATAGTTATGCACCGACAATTTTA
>JAUYWI010113628.1:0-10750 GCA_034780595.1 Parotoplana pacifica
GCTGGCTCCGCTGATCCAGGCACCTTCCGCGTACTCAGCCACTGATCTAATGAATCCAATGTACAGCGCTCGAAGGTCTTCAGATGGTTTCCCCAGTTTTATTGCTAACAGATCGGAGGTTTTCTTTGATGTGCTTGACATGGTTGTTGAATGTCATGTTCCAGTCGCATTTGACACCGAGGAATTTGGGTGATTCGCTTCGGCAGATATCCGTTCCTTCAAGTTGGAGCTTTGCTTCCCATTTGTCTTCTTTATTCCAGTTGGTAAACAGAATGTATTCAGTTTTGTCAGCGTTGAGTTGCATTCTCCATTGCATGGCCCAGTTCTGAATAGCTTAGATGACTGGCTTAATTTTCCTTTGACATTCTTCCGGGTTGTCACCCTGGGTCCAGGTAGCGAGGTCATCAGCGAAGAAGAGGCTGCTTTGGGCATCCGGTCCAATTTCAGCGATAATGTCATTGATGAAAAGAGTGAACAGTTTCGGAGAGAGAACTTCTCCTTGCGGGACACCATTTTTGAAGATTTCCTTCCCCCGCTCATACTTTGATTCAGCTTAACGTAAGACTCTCTGCCACTAAGGTATTGTTCGATCCATCGCACATAGCATTTCGGGATATCTTTCTGCATCAGCTTCAAAGGAGTCCTTCCCTCCACACTTTGTCGAAAGCTTTGCTAAAGTCAAAAGGATCATCAGGGTACGTTTGCTCTTAGAGTGGTTTCCTTTGGTGTTAAAGCCTTACTCTTTTGTTGAATTCTGATGATTTGGTCTTCAGTGCATCGGAATTTTTGGAATCCTGCTTGTTCTTTACTGATAAGGTGTTTCTCTTGGATAATCCAGTTCAATCTATGAAGGATCATTCTGTCGGTGAGTTTGCAAACACAAGCTGGTCAGGGAGATGGGTCTATAAGAGCTAACTTCGGCAGGGTGTTTACCTTCTTTGGGGATGATGATTCCAGTTTTCCAGTCATTGGGATTTTAAATTCGAGCCAGGTTATGTTGATAAAGTCGAGGAGATGGTCATGCGTTTGTTCAGGTAAGTTGTGAATCATCTCGTTACTGATAGCGTCTTCTCCCGGCGCCTTGTGGAGTTTCTTGAAAGGTTTGAGGAGTTCCTTTTTGCTGAAGATGCTGTATTGGTTGGTTTTCTGTTCGTGCCACTGATTGCAGGGTTTGTTAATGTTGTTCTTCAGGTATCTTCTAATGGCACTGTTTAATTTTAGTTTAGTTTATGCAAAATTAGATATAAAAGGTTTCATTTTTTAAACGAATCAATTTATCTTGATCAAATTTCAAATTCTAAATGGGGAAACTATATAGATTTTAAAACTTGTTCTATTTGTTAGCCATTCGAGTAATGTTAATTGGGTCGTTTCTATGCTTGATATTCTTACTACCTTTGTCTGCGTTACGTTGAATCTCATATTGATTGTTTTTTGCGTTATGGTTGAGTTTATTTATAAGTTGTTGTAGTCCCTGTTGGGTGTGTGCTTATGTTCCTTGATTTGAAGGAATTTTGATTTATGAGCTTTTATTATATTGTGATACATAAATCCCTTCTTTCTGTAGTTCTTCCGTCCATTCTCATTTTATTGACGTTCTTCCACATCCATTTTTTACGTTTCTCCATTTTAGCAATCATTCCATCCGATAATACATGGTTTTTCTCAAGTGTATCTTTTTTTGTATCCACGGTTGTTTTTGCTAATATAAAATTGTTTGTTTCATTGTACTCAATTTGTTGTTCAGGTTATCTTTTCTACTTCAGTGGCAAATTATTCACTGATATTGTTCTTCTTTAAATTGTCAATATTTCATTTATGTGTATTTTGGGCTAACTCTTTTGTGATCTAAGTGTTGAAAAGTTATTTTACAGTTGCCATTTATTAATGCAGCCTATTTGATTCGAATAATTCAATGCCAAGATATATTACCTTCAGTTATGTTAATAAATTGGCTAAACAAAGTTAGGACAGCAAATACATATATATATTAGTGCCATCTACTTACCTTTCTGACAGATGAACCACTTGATTCCGTTCTTGGAGGTGCCTGCTATGAGTCGATATTCGTCGTTAGTAGTGATGTATCCGAAATAAGAATCCTGAGAAATATCCGGATCTCGTTTTCGCCATTCTTTAAGATTATTCAGAAAAATAGGATCTGTTAATTGTTTTTGTGGTACCATTCCAATCCATGCAGATGCAATCATAGCCTTCATCCTCAACATGTCCCTTAATTTGTAAAATGTAGACTTGTTCTCGATCCATGCTACGTGTCCGCCATCGTTTTTACATGTTTCATCCGCTTTATGAAATCTGACCTTTCGTTTGAATAATTTGTAACAGTTGTGGAAATGCCAAATATAATCACGAGAGCAAACTACAAAGAAAAGAAAATAATGATATTTAAATTATTTAAATAGGTAGATTTAGTATTAAGGGAAACAATCCATCTATTTTGGGGGCATGTAAGCATTAATCAATACCATATTTCCATGACAGTCTTAATGGTAATGGAAATAGAGCGTTAGCTTTATGAGCAAGCTAACTAACCTTGTTAGAGAGTTATCGGACCTTTGAAAATGGGCTACATTGTATGTAGACATCTTGAGCTCCTATTTAAATACTTCAAGACCTAAGTTAGTCAGTAGATTGAGCTCTGATAACAAGGTGCGCAAATTTTAATAGAATTCGGTTCAGTGGTTTTCCAACTATGATTGCTGAAAGTTAAGCATTTTCTAAAATAATAGTTTCTTCTTCAATTATTTCCAAATTTCTTCATTTTTTCAAAATATAATTTTGGTCTATGAAATTTTAGCCAATTTGAATGACTTTTGGCACATATTACGTTTTTGTGGGACAAGTCCATATGGATTCTACTTTCTGTGTATCTCTGAATCTTGCACGTTGTCTTGTGGTGGTCCTCTAAGTACATTTCTGATATAAAATAGCCTATTCATGTCATGATATGATCTCTGATTACTTTTTAAATGACTCTAATAGATGTTGTTGTTGTTAGAGTCCCGTTAATCATTGTGATTTTATAAATCTAACTACTAGTTTATTCTCAAACCTGCATAGGATATTATCCTCCATGGTGTGTTTTAGCATGTAAACATTATTTTACATCTAATTTTAAATCTGTAAAATTTCAATAATAATAGTCATAAGGAACTTTACAAGAAAACAGGAACAATTCCTATTACAGGAGAAATAACAAAAGTTAACTCACTAAGAATGAAAGAAACACCACCCTAACAATGCTATGAAAGATTTCCTCCTTCGTTTCGAAGAAAAACAGAAATTTAAAGGCATACCTAAAACAAACATCTTTTTGAGTATTAGAAAAGACATAAACCTAAAACAGCTTGAGAACATGGAAGATTTTTACTGCTGGCACAATCTAGCAAAGGATATGACCGAATGGAAGGGAATAGTCCACAAAGTGACTCAAGAAAAGATGAAGAAAAGTCAATAACTCGAAGAGGCTCAATTCAATTCAATAATAGTTGCCTACACTTTTCTAATTAACTTCAATTTATTTAAAAATTCACTGAATTTAATGGATTTTTATTCTATGCATGGATAACAAAGTTTAATTGGCCATGTATAGAACAATCTATAGAATTTGAATCTATATAGCATGGGGCATTTTATTGTAATGGAAAATAATTTATATCCCTGTTAATATATTTTATGCTATTTATATAATTGTGATAACATGAAATATCACTTGGAAGTATTATTGTATAAAATATTTTTATTTTTACAAAAAGACAGATTTTTATTTGTTTATTTATAATTTTAATATAATAGTTAATTACATGTCGATCTCCATATAGGGACATCGAGTGCTGTCATCACAGTATCTAGGAAACCTTTTAAATGTCATCCCCAAATTATGTGCTATTTTACAAATTCTGCTTTTTAGTAGTATCAGTATGTCACGATTACCATGGGAGACATAACATACTGGGCACTTTTGAGACTATGACGACAAAGTAACATAGATAATATTATTTTATGTAATTTGTTCATAATGTTTGTCTCAGAATAAAAATTCGATTATTAACTGGACAACTATAATTTAGGTATAACATTTAAAATTGATAAAAATGGTTTAAATTTCATATACAAATTGATGTATTTCATTCAGAAAACAGAGATGTGCGAACTAAGATCTCCCACGCTCAGATCAAGCCGTTAACCTGATGATGATGAAATGTCCATTATTTAATGGTCAAAATGAAATAGATTTACACCTTAATTAATATCACAATATCAATTTTCACAAAAAAGAGATATATTGTTATTAGCATAAATGGCAAAAGGTGTGTTAGCTAAATTCATAAAATAATGTTTTTGTCGTTATATTAAAGCGTAGGATGATTGTCTTAAATATCAGTGTTATTTTGGTGATTTTAAACAAATTGTCAATTTTGGTATTTTGATTATTGATTATCTATATACATATGCTAGATAATATAAATGTGGTTTGGGAATCAAAAGTAGGATCGATTGCCTGATACACGTCATTAATTTGTCTATCAGGATACTGTAGGTCCCTGTAGCGCAGATGGTTAACTGCTGAGGAAGAACAAGTAGGATCTCGGATAGATCTAATTCATTTGTCTATCCGGAGTGTAGGTCTCAGTGGAGCAGATGGTAAAAATGCGACTTACTGCTCTTTGTTGCTTGGTAAACAGGACAACCATCTATAACAGAATCACTGCCACTCTCCCAATCGGCTTGGTATACTTGGGTTACAGCAATGGCTGCTGGGTTAAGAATTTTGGCAACCGGATTCTAGAAATGAACTACGAATTGCAACTTGGATTGAAAACTGTACTTGAAGAAATGAAGACATACCAAACCAGCATCCTGGAACTATTGGGAAACACGATGGAAAGGATATGGAGAGTTCATGAACAACGGTTACCGAATCGTCTACTTAGGAGGCAATAAACACCAACAAGCAGTATTCATAATCCTCGATCAACATCACTCAGTAAGAACTATCAAAACAATAAAGAAAACAGAACGGATAATAACGGTATTAGAAGCCGAACCGATCAACATAGCAATTATACATACAAGTATAAATGCCAACATCGGACCTAAACGACATGGAAACGGAATCGGTATATGACGAAACTGAAGAATTTATTCAAGAAACAAATGAAAACGATAATTTTGTACTGAACAGAGATTGGCTGGCAATTATTGGAGAAGGAAACAACGATAAAGAAGTAGGAAACTTTGTATTGGGAACAAGAAACACAAGAGGACAGTAATTCTTAGATTGCTCCAGACTACACTATTTGAACCGCACCAAACAAAACGATGGAAACGACCAGAAGGACAAAAAATTCTTACTGCTCCAGGAGCGGACTGTGACAGCGATCACATCCTTGTCATGATAAAAACAAATCTCACATTCAAGAAAATTTTTTAAAAAATGATACTTGAAAAATTGAAAATTGATCGCATGAAAACTAACTACTTAAATTGAAGAACAATAAATAATTATAAATCAAAGAAATTTGAATAATAAATGGAAGCAACAGAAATAAATAATAAGAACATCTGCTGAAACAAATTTGGCATCCTAAAAAACAATCACTTTGCTTACATTTGGGGTGGTTGCCAGGAATGTCACTATTGAATAGCACCAATTGTTTTATTGATATTTCAAATCATTAAATCTTAATTACCGTATCTGAACTTTTATGCTTTCAATTTGTACTTAGTAAATCCTGCTAGGGACACCGATGTCACATAACAACATGATATTTATTCTTTTAATTCGTACTTATATCTTTCTAAAAGCTATGCTGATATGAACGCCACTTTAGTCTAGCTTTATCCATTCTTATAAATGCATCTCAAACAACAATGACTTTAACGGTATTCGACCAAATGAAACTTTTATGAACCATTTTTGAAAGTGAATAAAAAGTTGTTAATTTTAAAACATATACAATATGTTTTTGACATCATTGAACCCTTACTTGGAGCAGTTGTTGTGGTCGCTGGTATAATGAAATTAATTAGACGCAATTGATTATACACAGAACATTAGTCGCCAGATTCTGGTAACAAAAATTCATGAAATTGAATGACCCTAAATTGCAGGTAGCTAGAAAAATGAAGTTAACTCACAATACGTTGTGTAAGCCAGTCAACTATAGTTATTACTACATCAGGGTTTGCAGTTGAAAAACAATCAATAAAATAGTTTTAAAAGGTTTAGTACGTTATCGTTTTTTGCTAAAGAAAGTATAAAAAGACCTAAAAAAGATAAACTCTGTTTTGTGATGACTAATTTATTTTCCCCAAAGTTAGAAGTAAAAAGACCTTGCTTTTATTTATCGAGTTTGGGAGAAGGCACTGATTCAATTTTCATAGAAATCAGAAAGCAAACATTAATAGTTTAAAGCCAGCAATTTGTCAACACATAAAAGTACACCTTGGAACCATTTTGGATTACTAAACAAATGTTATACAATGTTAGCTAATCTTAACCCATAAATGCCCACATTTTAAATTAAACATGATAGCGGTAGAATTTGGATATTAAGACAACTTTTATATAAATGTATCAAACCACTATACATACATATTTAACTGTAACTTTTCATAACATTACGGGTTCGGTTATATCTGGGCCACCCTATATAGTTCAATAATGACCGATACCCGGCGATTGACATTTTCACTTTGTACTTTATAAAGGAAATTATGTGCCAATGGGTGTAATGTTTTTCTGGCAGCGGCTTTGTAGAATTCATTCAAGCTTTGATGGTACGTAACTGTCACATTTTCCCAAAATCGGTCAAGTAATTAAGAAAATACATTGTACTAAACAGCATATTTGTTGTTGTTTTATCTTTTATGCTACATCTTCTTCCTGTTTTTACATCGATAAATTGCATAGAATGAAACAAAACGAATGAATTTAAAGTCACTCATCTGGGGTTGAAGCTAGGAAGCCAGATATTATATTTTATAAATTTAATATTGGTTTATGCAAAATGAGATATAAAAACTTTCTTTGTTTAAACAAATGAAACTAGCTTGATCAAATTTTAAATTTTAAATGAGGACACCATATAGATTTCATAATTTGTTCAATTCGTTAACCATCCGAGTAATTGGGTCATTTTATTGATGTCCCTCCATTTCCATTTATACCTTTTATCAAGCATTCCATCCGTTATCTATGGTTTTTTGCTTAGGTTGATCTTTTTTTGTACCTATTACTTGTTTTTGCTGTTATAATATTGTGTTTCATTACATTTTACTTGAGTGGCAAAATATTTACTGATAATGTTGTTCTTTAAATTGTCAATATTCCAATTTTGTGTATTTTGGGATTCCTTCAATTGTGATCTACGTGTTGAAAAGTAATTTTATAGTTTCTTTCCATTTATTAATACTGCCTATTTGACACGAATAGTTCATTGTCAAGCTATGTACTTTATTATTTCATAATCAGATTTTAATTAAATTAGCTTTTCTGTCTGTTATATTGACTTCAGTTATTTTAATCAATTGGCTAAACAAATTTAGGACAGCAAATCCAACATATTAGTGCCATCTACTTACCGTTCTGACAGAAGAACCACATGGATCTTTCTTTTGTGCTTGCCATGAGTCGATATTCGTCGTTAGTAGTGATGTATGCGAAATAGGAATCCTGAGAAATATCCGGATCTCGTTTTCGCCATTCTTTAAGATTATTCACAGTAATATCATCTCTTGATTGTTGTTGTGGCACCATTCCAATCCATGCAAATCCAATCTTACCCTTCATCCTCAATATGTCCCTTAATTTGTAAAATGTAGATTTGTCGTCGATCCATGCTAAGTGTCCGCTATCATTTTTACATGTTTCATCCGCTTTATGAAATCTGACATCTTCCATGAATAATTTGTAACAGTTTTGGAAATGCAAAATATAATCCCGAGGGCAATCTACAAATAAAATAAAATAATGATATTTAAATTATTGAATTGTCCGAGTTTAATTGAAATATTTAAATAGGTAGATTTAGTATTAAGGGAAACAATCCATCTATTTTGGGGGACTGTAAGCATTAATCAATGAGAGTGTTAATGGACATGGAAGTAGCGCGTTAGCTTTATGAGCAAGCTAACTAACCTTGTTAGAGAGTTATCGGACTTTTGAAAATTGGCTACATTGTATGTAGACATCTTGAGCTCCTATTTAAATACTTCAAGACTTAAGTTAGTCAGTAGATTGAGGTCAGCTAACAAGGTGTGTCCATTTAATTGAAATCGGTTCAGTGGTTTTTTAACTATGATTGCTGACAGTTAGCCATTTTCTAAAATAGTTGTTTCTGCTTCATTTCTGTCTATTTTTCTTTATTTCGTCCAAACCAAATTTGATTTGTGAAATTTAGCCAATTTGAATATAATTTGGCACATAAGTAATATTAAGTGTCTGTGGGACTATACAATTTCGTTTTCGTTTTGTAGATGGAATACTGCTATGTAGGTATGTTGTTATCTAACTTGTGACAAGTCCACATTGATTCCACTTTCTATATATCTGTGTATTTTCCACATTGTCCTCTAGGTACATTTCTGATATAAAATAGCCTATAGATGTCATGATTTGATTTCTGATTACTTTTTAAATGACTCTAATAGATAGACTTATAGAACTGTAGAATGCTTTTATTTCCCATTCATTTCGATTTCCAGCATACTTTGCTTGTTGATGGCATTTTTAGCAATGCAAAATTTTGTGTTTGCTGCATGAAACAGAAACATCAATTGATCACACAAAGGTGTTTATTAATCCATAGATTTAACAACTAGATTATAGTCATTGATATAAAATACATCAAAAGCAAACACATATGAATCTAAAACGACGGTAGTATGTTGTTTGCTCATGCTGCAACTTACATACACCAAGATATAGGATCTGAGAAGAGAAGTCAGTTTTCGACAACTGCTGTGTGATATGAATCTGTTTTTATCGTTTAGCGCCTTCAACACTTAAGAGAGATGTGCCAATTATCATCGGCAAAAAAATTACAGAAACTTTGATATAAAAGGTTAGAAATCTCGTTTTTTATTCTTATTACAATTCTTATTAATCCTGTTGTTCTTATTCTTCACACGCAATAACTACCATAAAGATAAAACGATTTTTTGATATTTTGGCCATATATTGGAAATGTGCGAGACAGAAAAAATATCTATGTACCCTAAACAACTGTTACTAGGTTCCTGAATTTACCATAGCAACCACCGATTTATAAACAAAAGAAGCTTCTTAGCAATTACATATTATAGAGCTATATTAAATCGTTTTCAAAACTAATAGTTTTTTATCAAACTACTAGTGTATTAACAAACTTGTATAAAATTGTCCTCCATTATGTGCTTTAGCATGTGGACATTATTTTACTTCTAAATTTAAATTTGTAAAATTTCAATAATAATAGTGATAAGGAACTCTACAAGAAAACAAGAACAGTTCCCCAGGCAGGAGAAATAACAAAAGCAAAATGGAAAAGCTCACTATGCTATGAAATAATTCTTCTTTCGCATCGATGAAGAACAGAAATTTAAAGGCAGACCTAAAACAAACTTGAGGAAATGAAGACATACAAAACCTACATCCTGGGACTATGGGAAACACAATGGAAAGGATATGGAGAGTTCATTAACCACGGTTACCGAATCGTCTACTCAGGAGGCAATAACACCAAAACGCAGCAGTCATAATCCTCGATCAAAATAACTTAGTAAGAACTATCAGAACAATAAAGAAAACAGAAAGAATAATAAAAACAGTATTAGAAGCAGAACCGACCAACATAGCAATTATACAAGTATAAATGCCAACATCGGACCTAAACGACATGGAAACGGAATCGGTATATGACAAAACTGAAGAATTTATTCAAGAAACAAAGGAAAGCGATAATTTTGTACGAAACAGAAATTGGAATACAATTATTGGAGAAGGAAACAACGATAAAGAAGTATGAAACTTTGTATTGGGAACAAGAAACCCAAGAGGACAGTAATTCTTAAATTGCTGCTGACTACACTACGTATTTGAACCGCACAACACAAAACGGTACACATGGAATCGACCAGAAATTCATGCAGCTATCTAGGAGCGGACTGTGACAGCGATCACATCCTTGTCATGATACAAACAAATCTGACATTCAAGAAAACAGAACGGATAATATTAACAGTTTAAAAGCAGAACCGACCCACATAGCAATTATATAAGTATAAATGACAACGTCAGTTTTAAACAACATGGAAACTGAATCAGTATATGAGGAAACGGAAGAACTTATTCAAGAAAGAAAGGGAAACGTCAATTTTGTACAAATGGGAGATTGGAATGCAATTGTTGGAGAAAGAAACAACAAAACGGTACATATGGAAAAGACGAGAAGATAGATTTTGGTGACAAATTGGGCACATTGCAAAAATTAGGATCAAAAATTCACGTGTACTATGACGGCGATAACATCCTTGTCATGATAAAATCAAATCTGACATTCAAGAAAATTAAAAAGAAACTACCGAAGAATCAATGTGTTTAAGAGTAATAATAAAAAAACAGGTATAAAAAATATACTACTTATCTATATTACTCGCAAATGATAACCCAGGACAGCTGTTTCGGCCTTGTTGGGCATCATCAGCTAGGCATAATCATTGCCTAAATAATATAAAATGTTCGTAT
>JAUYWI010113639.1:0-21551 GCA_034780595.1 Parotoplana pacifica
TAAACCGGGGGAGGCTTGATTATGTCCACCCCCCCCCCCCCCACTTTTTGTACAAAATGTACATTACAAAATGATCATTACAAGCATCAGTTAAAGTTTCTTATGCCTTACTATTAAGACTCAGATTTTAACTGAAAATCCTGCTGCAGTATCAGTCCACTGTCTAACACACTGCCTCAATCTTTGTTTGCAAGATTTGTGTCGAAAAGTGACAATCATTCGAGACTCTCTTGATCCCGCCAAGGGCATTCTTCGGCTTATCCGGTTATCCACCAAGCAAAATCAGGATGATGAATCACATACAGCATACAGGGTTTTTCTAATCACTTCTGAGCAACTACCACATCCTTCAGGAGACTCTTGCTGAAATCCATGAGACCACTCGCGATGACGATAGTGTTCAGGCGGCTGGGTTTTTCAGTCTTCTTTAGAAATTTACTACATATTTTGGATTCCGTCTCTATGCGCTAGTCTTTACAGCAGCTGAGCAATTGTCATGCACACTGCAAGCCAAGGACATAGATGTTCAAACTGCCCTTGCTGCGTCCAAATTGGCAATCGCACACTACGTCCGCCTTAGAGATGATTCCAGCTTCCACGACTTCTATTCAAGAATTCTGGTTGCTGCGCGTTCACTAACTGCAGAGCCGCAATTGGCAAGACACCTAAAGGCACCAATACGATTAGATCCAGGCTCGAATCCTCACAGATTCAACTCCCCAAAGGATTTCTTCAAATCAATCTATTTCGAGGTGCTGGATTTGGTCAAATCCGAGATAGAGTCACAATTTGATCAGACATGCCTCCGGCAGCTTGCAGCTGTTGAGCATCTCTTCATCAGTGCAAGCAACAGTTTTGAAGAGGTCAGTCAGTATTCCAAATACCGTTGTAAATTTATGAAGTAGATTTTTTCAAGCTAAAGTCATAGCTATCATTGTTGATGGATGGAATATACAACAAACAGCTTGTTCCAAGAATCAAAGAAGCTACCTAGGATTTACCTTAGAGCACTAGCCAAATCAGCAACATCTCAACGATCACATTCGGTTCTTAAAAGAATCAAGACTTGTATGTGCCGCACAATGTCCCAGAAACGCATGAACAATCTCATTGTTTTACATTTATTGAAAGAGAGGTTAGATAGACTGGACATAAACAAAATTAGAAAAATTCTTTGTAATCCCTAGTGATTCCAGTATTACATATTTTGGCAGATGGGAATCCCAGTAGAATGACAGTTTGGATTTAAATGTATATTTCTTTGTGGTAATTAACTTTTTATAAGTTACTCATTTAAATCTTCCATATATTGTATATGTATGTTGTATGCTCGTGCTCCTAAAATAGTTTTTCAATAAATATATTTTTCAAAGGAATTTTGCATTTTATGCTAAAGAAATCTAGAATATGTATTAAGACCCCCCCCCCCCCCCACACACACTTTTTCGAAACACTCCGTCGCCCCTGTAGGAGAACAACAGACCAACAATCAAATTCAGTACAAGTATTATTGCTAAAAAGGGTGTATGCCACTACAATATGCAAGCACAGTATAACGAAATAGACAATGTATTGATATAGTAGATAGAGTATTTCACGGATACAACCGATTTGGTTCAAATTTGAACAACGGATTGACGATGTTTGACGCCATTCGGTTGCTTAGTTTTTTTATATGAGAGCCTTGAGAGCAAACTTTTGGTTAACCTCAAAGTGGTACCCAATCGACTGATAATTGAATTCTAAACCGATTAAACGCCCCACGTGAGCAATAAGATATATGAGTCGATTGGGCCCCATTTTGAGGTTGGCCAAAATTTTGTTCTCACGGCTCTCACAGCCAAACAAATCAGCCGAAGGTGTCAAACTCGTATATAGGACCAGTAGGGTCTGATTAATCCGTTGTTCGAATTTGAGCCAAATCGGTGGTATCGGTGGGTCGTTTGATCCCATTTATAAACTAAAATCTTGGCAATGCAAAACGATACCACCGATTTGAATCAAATTTGCACACTAGATTTATGAGACCATACCGGTCCTATATGCGAGGTTTGGCATCATTTGGTTGTGCGTGCCTTGAGAGTATCATTGTAGCCTTAAAATGGTGCCCAATTGACTCAGAATTCAATTACGTATCGATTAATTCCAACTGTTTGACTATCCCTGTGTGAATAAGGGTCCATTTTCACTACTATTCCTTTTCGATAAATCTACGTTAAAGATTGTGTTTGAAACTTTTGATAAATATGAGCGATTAAAACTGAATTTAAAGGAGTATAGAACTATAATATTCCCCATACATTTTCCAACATACAATAGAATTAAGATAAAAGTGACAAATATTTTTTTAATAAACAATTTTAGCAAAACTTTATAATATAATTCATTAAAACTATTATTTAAAGTATTAATTATATTAACAATGTCAAACTGCGTCGTTATTGCTGCTCACTTTCATATAAATCATTAATCTAAAACCAATTTATTTTATAGCAACATATTGGTGAAAAGTCTTTATTATTACTACTATAGACAAACTATGGTCATGTTTGAATAACTCACATTGTCAATAATTAATTTTTTCAATAAGTTACAGCAATCGCTACTGTTTCTATAGACAAATTCATAGGAAGATAATATAAGTCAATTAATTAAATATATAAAAAAATAAAATACAGTTTTACATTTGTACCTACATTTAATTTGCAGAATTTGTGCAAACCATTCAAATTTAATAAATGACGGTTAAAACAGCTTTCACTTTAATAATTTTAAAGATAAAAGAAAAGTATTTAACGTTTTTTCCCGCTTTACAAAATTTTAAAACACCGATCTTGAGCAATAGATATGAAAATTCATTGGTTAAATACAACTTCAAAATAGGAAAATTACCGAATCATTTTGTAAAGTCACCACAACTGATTAAATCGAAATAGAACATATGTTGAGTTCTCAATTAAACTCACATTGAAGAATCTTCACAACATTCTCTCCTAGAAACACTTGGTCCATATGCAGCCATGTGTGGGTCATGTGCAATTAGGTGTGAGTTATATACTTACCATCTGAGACAAACTGTCATGTGAGCCAAATGCGACTATGTTTGGCACCAACTTAGTCACTTATCCACTAATATCCCCAACATGCTTTTCTAAATGTACAAATTGTTTTTCTTTCTCGTCACTTGCTGTGCCATGACTGTGTTGGATTTTTATTCATCTGTGACTGTACAAAGTGACAACTTTGTTTCATTGTTATCTCAAATTTGTAGGATATCCAACAGATATTCAAAATTTGTAATTATTATAACATTAACTAGTGTATCAAACCTCTCGAAAGTTCGTGAAAACACTTGTTACATTTTGTCTTTTATCTTTAAACTTGTGTTTAATTTATATACATGTACTTCCACCAGCACAAGCGGGTAAAAATATGTAAATACAACAAAAAACACTAAACCATAGAAAAATTCTTCTAGGCACCAAACCACCCTAAACCTTTATTTTATTTTGGTGACATCTACTTGTGTTTATAGTTAAATGACAACCTTAAAACTAGAACTATTATGACAAAAATCATATATTTATACATGTAGGTTATAAATTCTCTTTACATATGAGGTACTACAATATCTACGAGACTTTAATGGGATATAAGTTGGTCTGAAACTAGGGAAAACAAGGTATTTGTGTGTCTATTTTACCGATTTCTATATTAATTTATAGAAATCGGTGGTCTATTTCCTCTAAGTAGGTAATGACTATGGTCTAACAGTTACTAAATAAGCCAAAACTATAGTTTGGATTGGAATCAATCAAAATTAAATTCTTTTGAATTTAACAACGGGCTGTCAAAATTAATACACCTTGTCTATCGGTGACATGTTCTGTAAACTCGAAATATGAAATAAAATGGCGAGAAAACATAACATTTTTTCACACCTAAAACAGTTTACCCGATAGTCACAAGGTGGGAATGGGGATTTCAACTATAAAATCGAAGTTTCATCAATTGAGCTAGAGACGGCCGAACATGGATGGAGTTCTTCTTTCTTTTAGCAGACCAGAATTTGGTTCACAGGTTGTACTTTGGAAAAACTTTTTTACAAATCCGTTTTGATCTATGTCGGATCAGAGAAATAAGAACCCAAAAAATAATTTTAGAAAGAAATTTCAATCATTTCTTATTCCATAAAAATGCATTTTGCCCTATTAGTTCAACTTAGATTTTCAAAGCACTACTCATGCGAGTTATATAAGTTTGAAAGGAAGGTGGATGAAAAATCAAAAATGTTTGCATAAAAAATCACAATAAAATTGAGTGCCAAAATTCAAACCAATTGGTTAAAACGTTTTCAATAGTTTACGATTTTTGTCAGATGTGGTGTCCTACCTCCCATTGACCACGATGCGTTTATAAAATATCGAAACCTCTTATTCTAATATTTAGACTAATTAATCAAATCTAAATGTTTAGGTAATATCAGAGTGATCCAAAACATTTTGAAAAGTTTTCAAAGTCTTTTTGAAACTAAATCAGACATGACTTCACATTACAGGTTCTACAGATGACAGGTGGTTGATTTTTTTCATTTATCCTTTCTCATTTCCTATTCCAATTGTCTTCTGAAATTTAGAAGGTTTTTATTATTATTATAAACATGTAACTCGGTTTTGCTGGCACAAAACCTCGGTTAGTTTTTTCAAATGTGTATTTTTTGTACCACCAAGCATATAATTTTCACAATTGATGATATATTCGTTAACTTTGCTATGAGTATAACCATTTGATTGATAATTATAAACATTTACCTATATATTTACATAAAGTACATTTGGATAGTTCCTTATATGAGAAACATAATCAAAAATTGATCAATCCATTGTTAATATTGCATTGCAGTACTTATATAATGAAGAAGTAGATATATCTCAGTTCTGAATAATAATAACACAATCACAAACCATAACTGATAAATTTTCAAGATTAGCATTCATTAGTAGAAAGTAAAGCAAGGCAATCAGTCAAACAAAGCTCCAAAAATATCAAAATTTAACTGTCCTATAAATAATACATGAAAATTATATTGTATCAGAAGTTTTTACGATGATTATAACTGATGGCAAAGAATAGTTACTATTAACCCTCAAAATGGCAAATTATGTATTGAGAAATCAATTATGTTTTGTATATCATTGACGCCAGTCATTGATTGTACTGTTAGTCTAAATCGCTCATTCTGTTTAGTTTAACCTACCTGAGTTCATGTTTCTACGTCTTTTTCCCTGCATGAATGAACTGTTTGACTATGATAATGCTTTATTTCAATGATCAAACACACACAGCACAGGTATCATTAGTAGCTTGATTAATTTGGTTTCAATTATTACGAGTATTATTGTGAAAATATCAAACCGTACGAGTATAAGAGTTACTTACTGGTCCCTGCGTAATTCCAATAAAATTTTATAAAAAAATACATTAATTAGGTATGTAAAATGAAATCTTTACTGCAGCAAACATACAAAAATGAAAAATAATAAATTTAAAAATTAGCACCATAGAATTTAATATAATTTAACCAAAAGAAGTGTAAAATTATGGCTTCAACATAAAAGCAACAACTTTTCAAGATCAAAAAAGTTTAAAGCTATAAATAACAAAACATGTATAGCAAAAGAATAGAATGATTTTTTGTTCTGCCACTGAGATTGCATTGATAGAATAGAAAGTGTACAAGTTTGGATTTTCATGTTGGGTATCTATCATTTTTCTTGGTATGCGTTGGGCATATTACGTACAATATTAGAATATAATCGAATTTACTAACCTTTGAAATTGTCTATCTAAATATTTTTTTCAATGTTACATAATAAATTAAAGGTGTTTTTTAGTTATTTTCAAATTGTAAGTTATACTATACTCTATCCCTGCCAAGATACAATTCAGAACCAAATCAATGAGTGGAATTGAAGCTCATTATCCGTAAAGTCATATGAATAAGTTTGAGAAATAGTTTCTATATATGAATTCACATGTATCCTTATATAACAATTAGAGAATTATAGAAATTTATCTCAAGGTATTTTATAAAAAAGAGCCATCTCAACGTGTTCTTTGAAATACATTTTACCAATATAAACAAACTGTAATTTTCTATATATATTAGGTCATATATGGATGCACTCCCAATGAGATTTGCCTACCACTCAATATGCCATATCATCTTGCACCTCCTCAAAAATAGTTTAATTGTACACCAATAGTAAATGTACTAAGTACCAGATGTTGTTTCACACTTTTCAATACTTTGCATCAAAGATATTTCAAATTCTTGATTTTGTAGTAACAAAAATGCGCTCTCCCTTTTAAGGAGCTTGTCCAGGCTCACATACTTTCCTGGGTACCTGCTTGTAGGTTTTAAATCTCTTTAATCTTGTGGTAAAGTATTATGGCAGAGCTACATCTGGAGCTACGGAAATGTTTATAAAACCTATAAGTAATAGGAGATAAGTAAGAATAAGTTCCAGGTATGAATAGAGTTAAGATACATTGTTTGAAAAAGCCAAGAATATAGTTTGAAATCCACAAGAGAACAACATGTTTATCATAGCAAATTTAATCAAAATACTCATATACAACAAATAAAAGTATAATACAAAAGTTCGTCTTTGTTTAATTTTTTTATCAATTTTAAAGAAAAACAATATAAAACTATTTTACGACATAAATTTTATAAACTAATTTTGAAAAAATTATATTTACTATGCCACCGGAATTGTAAATATCTCAATTGTGAAATTATCTACAATTTGTTTTACAAATGTCTATAAAATAAAGACAAACGATATAGTTTAGCTTTCAAAATTGGCAATCAATCCTTTCATATACGGACCTACACATACCTATATTTTTTAAGACTGAGAAAAATTACCATACTTATATTGGATTATTATGATTGAAATATAAACATTGGAATAGAAATCTATTTTAAATAACATTTAAAAAAAGAAAACACCATTTAAGAGAGAGATCCTTTTCTCTATGTATAAATGTTAACTGTTTTTGATTAATTTGCTATTTCTATCAATGAAAAGAAATATATTGCAAATTTAATTAGGTCATTGTAAATATCGAAAAAAATTCAAATCAATTTAGATTCGATATTTAAAATTGCAACCTTTTTTTAATCAAGTATCTAATTATCATATCTAAAATTTTCCACTCAGCATTTTGAAAGAGAATTATTAGCCCACATTTTGATTTTAAGTCATTTTGGCATAATTATACAAAATTATATAAATTTCAAAATTAATCTATAAAAGTGTGATAACCATAAAATTGCTATTCACTACAATCAAATCTATGGCGGTAACTAAGTGAGGCCCACCTGGCAAGTGGGTGGAGGGTTTACTGAGAGCCATCTCGTCAATTACAACACCTGAAGATGAAGAGCAACAAGTAAAATCCTAGAGTAGAGATAAACACAACCAATTTATATACCTACCACAACTAATTTCGGCAAATGAATAATAAGATATTTGATTTGTTTCTGGTAAAGAACTGGTGGTGTAATGCGACTGAGGTGAAGTGATAGTGATGGCGAACAATCAGTTAAAATTAAATCGGTAAAAAATATCAGTTATCCGTGGATTTGAATAGATCAGAGTGTTTGAAATTGATTGATTTGATTTATTTATATGCAGAAAGATTAATTTCTATCATCGTACTTTACAGAAATACTTCAGCACTTTGATGCATATGAACGCAATTAGAATCATTTTCAGCCTTAAGAAAACAGCTGCTAGGTATACCATACTTACTGCAACCGTGTATGGCTATTAATCTACTACTTTGGTGATGTATAAGTTACATTCGCTTGAAGTGATAGAACTGCACAGAATTACTTCACTGAACAGCAGATGAATTAGATCATGACAGAAATGTGATTTATTTTAACTAAGCAATCGCTCTCCAGGACAACAAAGGTTGAATCTATAGTAACTTTAAGTTCAGAGAACTTTGATTGCTTTGATAAATCAATAATTGATGATATTATGATATGAGATCATGAAATGTAGGTATAGGTATCTCGGACACTAAATTTAACAAATTGAAAAATTGAGAATTATCGTGAAACATTGAATGTTCTTGCCACTTTTACTTGCAGGAAAAGTTTCAAATGTAATTTAAAATTTTGTCATTCTAATTAACTAACATTTTCAAAACAGTTCATACGTTAATTTGATCTTTTATAAAGAATTAATTCCAATTTTAATATTTTTTAACAAAATGAACATTGGATGGAGAAATAGGTAGGTATTAATAAAGTGATTGATAGCTAGAAAACAAATCACAGTTTGCATGTGGAGCTCAGATTTTTAACATGAACAATCTTTCCATTGGTGGGTATCGTATTTCCATTGTACATTAGCACAGTTTCTTATTTTTGTTACTTATTCAGATGTTAATCAATTAAATACATCTTCTATAAAACATTAAAACATCGGCAAAGGTATATATATGGATGCCTAAATTAAATATTTTACACATATTTACCTATACATATTACAAAACATATGGAATAAGAAAGTGTTCAGTAGATATGGCGACAAATCTATCCAAATATAGAAAGTTAACTAGAATAAACTTGACGGAAAAGTCACGCAACTTTTAGACTACATACATTCAAATTTTGAGATCATTTTTGTCTCAAACTTTTGATCTAAGAACGTCATTTAAAAACCCACATAATACTTACACTTGACGAGCTTCACCTGCATGTAAAATTAAAATCAATTTTTTTTTAGTGAAAAAACCTATAGAAATACTTACATAGGTATAAATAACGGTGCCAAATATTTTAATATTTTTTTAATTTACAAACTAATTTTATAAACGTCTATATGATGTAAATTAGGTGAGAAATTAACACATAAATACTATTTTTATGACTATATATACATAATATTAAAAGAAAACTATGCAGAATGTTTTCCTTAAATTTTTATATCTTCTTCTAATATCAAATAGTAAGGCTTATTTAAAAAAACGAGACATTTGTTTCAAAACAGGGACAATAGTTCTTATTAAGACTTTTAATTACCAGTTTACCTGTATTTAGGCATATAGCTATATGCCTCAATATCATAGGCAAACTTGTAATTAAAAAAATGTCGATATATCTACAGAAGAAATGCTGTTTGTTAAATAAATTGGTTCACTTGGAGGAAAACGAAGATTAGGTAGGTATTCCGTATGTGCTTTCTTATTGTTTAGTATTATTTATTTTAGTATTTTAATTGTTGATAGATCTTACTAACTTTTTATGAATCAAAGCTAAAAGTTAGCTGGCATTTAGGGAAGTAGGTAGGTAGGTACTATACGAAATTGTGAGATCACAATACACATCTTGAAGAATGGACAGCAGAGACATACTATATAAATTATTTTCTGGAAGTGGTTCATGAAAAAAATATTTTTTATGAAAGGTGTTGTAAATAAAGATAACAACTCATGTCATAAAAGATATTATGCAAGAGGACGAATTATTTCTTTAAAAATATTATGGAATATGACGAATATTTCATTAAAAATATCAAAGATGCTGAATCAATTCATTGAGATTGCATAAAAAAATTATTTTAAATAAAAGAAAGAGGAAAGCTACGTATGGCAAATAAAAAATCAATATTTCACTTTAAGAAATTTATTAACTGTTACCTAATTATGATTAAATAAAAAAAGCACTAGTTTAGTTAATACTACACTGTATTTCTCAAAAAATGATAGGCCCTTGGCAGCCAAATTGGATAAATTTTAAATTTTACATATTGAAACAATAAAGAGAAAAATTAAACTATCAAGGTTAAATGTTTATACCTTTTCAATACTTAATGAAATTTTGAAAAATATGTAAATTTCGTAATTAATTAAATTGACGAATATGGTTGTTAGGTATTTCACATGACACGACATGTTTTATGCATTTTATAGTAATTTCTTGCTGTCACATGAGATATTTCGAGCATGAAAGAACACATTTCAATTAATTAATTATTTGAAAAATATTAACAATACATATTTTTAATTTATCCATCCAATTTAACATTACATAACCTAGTTACATATTTTATAAATTTAAAAATTTTGGGCGGATGCATTTATTTTCTGGAACTATATAAAAATAGGATATCATGATGCTAGCATATCACATATGTAAATATTGCAAATTATGATGTTCTTGGAAGTAAACGAACAATAATCTATTTTCAAAAAAATTGACTAAAGAATGGCTTACCTGTCCTGAAGTTGACCACAATATCACATAAAAATATTGTATCAGAGGCACAGTTGAAGACTATCCAATGAATGCTCAGATCGTCATTGAAGAAGGAAATGGCTACCGGAAGAATGATTAGATTAGCTATCAGTAAAACTAACATCAAAACATCCCAATAGAATCTAAAACAGAAACAAAATCAGCATTTCAATCTCATATAGTCAATGTGATCTGTTTCTTGAACAATCGGGGATTTTGATCGGTTTCTGTACAGAGCGATTTGAAAGTAAAGCTTTTTATAGTCTATTTTAGATAAATTTCTCTACTCTATAACAATCCAGAGTACAGTAGGCATTTTTTATAATCCTGCACTCCTTTCTAAGTATGATTCATCGTACCATAATTAGATTAAAAAATATAATAAGAATAAATATTGGACTGCTAAATTCTCGAGACTCATCCTCTGCAGGACCAAAGATATCTATAATATCTCTGTCCAGAGCCCTTTCTTCCCACAATAAGCGTACTTATAATGTTGCTTACTCAATCACGCATTATAAGTTATCACAGAAATATACCCAATTTAAATATCCATTCTTAAATCTTGAGATATACGTATCTATTTCAATGTTGCCCTTTGTGAACTGAAGTCAAATTTGTTTAATTTTGATTATCTTTTCAATATTTCTACAGGTCATCTGAATCAACCTAGGTATATCTATGTATGTCCATTTTGGACTGCCATTCGGGACTGCCTTCTAAAAAAGGAATGTTATTTGACTTCATTAATACCAGCTCAACTGAATGCCTTCAGGCGAAACACAGAAGAAAGGACATGTATTAGTGACATAGTCTATCTCATTATAGCATCTCTATAGCAAAATGACCTTCGTAGGTTGAAGAATGAGGACTTCAGTTCATATATTTATATTTAGAAGATTTGGATCGGTTGTTTAAAAGTCAAATATAGAATTAGATTTGATTTCTTATGACAATACTAAATCTTAGTACATAATCAGTTTATCTGAAGGGTAGATTGAAAGGTCAAAATTGTGGAGTTCAAGTTGTCCAACACAGAATTTCCACAGATTCCAACAGCAGCTACATAATATAAAACATTACTAGTCCATATAAAAAGTTCATGGCTTGATATTGGAATATGCATAGAATTGGGCGTATGAAAATAGATAAGAGTATGCAAATAGGTGGGAGTATGCAAATATTTGAGTATGTATGAAAATAGGCGGGAGTATGCAGATATAGAAGTATGCAAATAGATGAGTGAAACTACAAAGTGTATTCAAATAGATGGAAATATGAAAAGAGATGTGAGTATGCAGATTTGGAGTATGCAAATAGATGGGGTACGAAGATATAGGAGTATGCAAATAGATGGGAGTACGAAGATATAGGAGTATGCAAATAGATGAGAGTACGGAGATATAGGAGTATGCAAATATATGAAAGTAAGAAAATAAAAGGGATTATTAAAATAGATGGAAATATGAAAAGAGATGGGATTATAAACGATAGGAGTATGAAGGACCGGAATTATGAATAGAGATAGGATATTGAAAAGAGATATAAGTATTACCAGGATCTGATCTACCGTTCAGACACTGTCCGACAATGTCGGACCCATGTATGTATGTATACCTGGTAGAATGTCCTTTTTTAGTACTAAAGCTGATTATAAGTATGTTTATAAAACAATGTACATATGTATATCAAATAAAATCATTAAAACATATATGTATTTTGTGTTGATATTTAAGCAATTAGGAAAATTTAGTAATATGCCCTTTTTCACAATTTCGTCGAAGTCTCTTTGAATTCGTAGATCGGACTCTGAGTATGCAATAGATGGGAGAATATATTTATTTCTATGGATGAGAGATTTCAAACAAAATTATTAAGTACAGGACCTACTAATTTTTTCTGGTAAACTTAATTGATATAATAATTCTATTTATATTTACAAACTCAATATCACTTAATCTATTTACAGCTAATACAAGTTCAATTTTAGTTTAAGTCATTTTCTTTTTTGGTTCTTTATTACAAAACATAATTCAGTACATTCACTTATGTACAAACACTAACAAACTCTAACAAAAGAATTAAATTCTACATACAAGATGTAATTTATAATGTGATATCCATTTCTATTTCTGTTTTGTGAATTGTGTAACAAACAAGAAAAAATGTACCAATACATTTCTCTGCTTGTTTTGTATAAAAACAATTTTTCATTTTAAACAAAATGCTTGAAGTCACCCAGCTGCTAAGAATTGTTTCATAGGTAGGAGATGTAAATTGGCAAATGGATCAAAACCCCAGGTTCCTCTTTGATTTATTCTTTTTTTCTAAACGCATCTAATATTAGGTAATTATTGACTAGACTGTTTGATTTTGTTTTTTACTATTACCAATTTTACTGAGAATGTTATAGGTTTATCAAAAGAATCATTCTTTTGCTTAAAATACCTACTTCAAAAAATTAGTCATAGTTAGAAAAGTATACGACAAAAATTATCAATTCTCACAGAAGGATGGTGCGAAATTTATGATTTTATTGATAAAAATATGCTTTTGATTTGAGGTGTCTACTTTCAGTAGATGTTTCACTGAGCCCAAAATAAAAAGTTAATTAGTTTAGCTAAAATAAAATGGCTGCCATTTTATTCCATAGAAATCGTTGGTACGTTTGTAACAATGAATTGCACTACATGAAATGAATACCTACTATACATAACTTCGTAAAATTAAATTGAGTACTACTCCACTCAAAGACTGGACATGTATTTTTATTTATTATCTCTGTCATTATTTAGAACTTAAACACTAAAGTTACTTCATTTGTTAAAAAAACAAATAGCAAACAAGAAATTCCGACTTTTAAAATGACCTACATTCAATGATACCTATGTATTTGTCAAAAGTTACTGAATAAATTATATTGTTCTCTTACACATGGCATAGTTGTTGATTTATTAGTTTTAAAAAGACAACTCTGGAGACATTAAAAAAACTACAAGTGCACGTCATTTTGCACAAACGAATCCCATCAAGTTATGTTGGTATTTAGATATCTAATTATTCGATAGATGTCAGGACTTTAAATTTATGTTTTCGGACATCTGAGATGGTCCAAACCAAATGTTACATAACCTATGACAGTATATGTCTCTTATAAGTTCAAAGCAATTGGTTCAGTAGTTTCAGAGATATAAAAATGGAACACAAAGCATTGAATTGACAGTCCCTTGTTATAGTTTGTCCCTACATGTACATTACATTATTCATGGGAACAGTGATGTTAAAAAATAAAATTGAAAGTTTTTGTTTCTCAATGGCAGACTCCCCGTATTAAATTAAGACATCGCGTGCACCGTCACTGTCATTTCAGATAAGGTCATCGATAAAGAACACAATCCAAATAATATTCGAGACCATTTCTTCCAATATATGTATCACTATTTATCGTAGTTTCATGTAAATTATTCATCGTTGCTACGTTTTCTATCTCGTATATTTCTACTGGTTTTTTTATACTGATTATGCTGAATTTAAAGAAAACAAATTATGAAAAAGCAAAAATATCAAAAGGTGAGTTAGCTCAAAATTAAAATATGTGAAATTATATTTGGTGTTAGATTGAAATACAAAGTAGTACGCAACGAAAGAAATATGAGAATTACTATTCGTTTTCCTGAGTGATATATTATTTGAGTATTATTGTGAGAAAAATCCTAAAATTTGTCAGTGTCATTTTCATAATTGGTGAATTATGTCCTGCACCTGATCATAACCTAATTTCTTATAAGAATCTCATGTATATTACCTATTAATTATTCACCACTAGACTTAATTTAAGACTATGAGCAACGACAAATTATTTTATTGTCGAAAAGTAAACATTCCGTTTCGCGAAGAGACTTAATTATAAAAAGAAATACGTATCAATCTATGTATGTACTATTCTTCATATGATCTGAAAATAATTATAAGGTATTTTGATAAACGGCGTACTTTCAGTTTCTTTATAAAAGATATGTATAAAATCATTTTCTAATTCAGTAAATATTCTTTTACAACTTCATCAAAATAAAATTAAGAAATTTATCAACTTTTAACAGTTGGAATTTATACCGTTATGTTCGTTTTTTAAATATCATTTTCATATTAGCAAATTATACCTAATAAACAAAAAATAGTCATTTTTTAGTTTTCTATTTCAACTACCATACCATAGATGCAAATGAATCGATCAAGAGGTTAGAATACATTGCTTTGGAAATAGGATATCTATTTTTGATATAACATTAACAGAAAACAGGCAAAGGAAATATTTTACAACACCACTAAATCGGCAGAATTTGGAAGGATGTCCAAACAAACATGTTTGGATTTAAGTACCTCTTTCGGTAAATGTTAGAAGGAAGCATCTTGTGTGATGTAAGATCACAAGCAAAATATTGACATGACAAAGAAGTATGCAAAGACATAACTGTTTATTTCTAATACATGAATTTCTAGTCATAGATAATTTGAGGAAAAAATCATAGATAATAATTTTGAAATAGACTAAAGGTAGGATTACATTTGAGAGAAAACTGTCGATATTGGGTGAGATAGATTTCTTTTCGTGGAGCAAAATTTTCTGACAGTTGTCTGATAGATAGAATTTCCTAAGTGTAATACCATGCGCGAGTTTTTCTATAGAAAGTTGACCTACATTTTAATAGGATATTTGTGTACCCCGTGTAATGACTTCAGCTAGTTTTCTATCAAGCCACTCTCAGAAATGATGAAAAAAGCACAAATTATTCTAAAAAAAGACGTACTAGGATAAATTCTACTCTTGAGAGTGCAAGACACCAGAATTGAAGAAAAATATTGAATTATGAATTCAAAGAGATGGTCTACGGAGGAGATAAAAACTTTGATTGAAAATTATGAAAATGAGCCCGTCCTTTGGAATGTACAGCAGGCTGACTACAAAGATCGAAAAAAAACTAATTTTGGCAATGAGAAGACTTGCAGATTCAAGTGAAGTTTCGGTAGAAAAAGTGACGAGAAGGCTGCTTAATTTACGAAATCAGTACTCCCAAGAACTCAATAAATTACACGGAAAATCTGGTAGTGGAGCAGACTCGATCTAAATTCCCCGGCCCTACTTCAGTTCTTCAGAGTTCATTAAGGCTCTATATCAGCTCGATCATCAACATCTAATCTTGTAAGTAGATTAATACTGTGACTAAATTATCAGTTATGTTTAACATTTTCTGTTTCCTATGCAATTTGTAATGCTAATTATAATCCTAAATTATTTACAGGTGCCGAGAATCCTACCTGAAGAGGATAAAGATAAGCCTTCTAAAATGAATCAGAAGCAAGATGCGTCTATACATCTCAAAACCGCAAAAACAGTTTTTCTGGACCCGGAAGATGAATTTTTACGGTTTTTGAGCAACATATTGCCAATCAGCTAAGGAGAATTAACAATGACTAACTTATTGCTCAAAATACTAACTTTAAAATTAGTAGAATTTTACATGAAGCTAAGATAAAGTCTTTTTTGAGAGATTCATAATTATAGTGCTCAACAAACTTCTGGGACAATACATGATATGGTACATTGAGGTATTACAAACAGATACATAGACTGGAAAATAAAATTTAATACTAACTTAGAATTACGTAAATGAAAATGAACAGACCTATAATAGTTTTAAATATTTAATGTAAATTAATATTAGATAGTAGGTATATTATGTATAAATTAGCATACCAGTTTTTCTAAAAAATCTTAACGTAACCACCAATCTTTCTTTTGCAAGAATAGCTCTACGTATTGGCGTATCCATTTTATTAATGGAAGGCCCAACCTTCTACAGAAGATATTCAAAATCGTTTGAAGTCTTAAAATCCATTCTTTAGTCCAACAATTTCTTTTACCTTTTCTTTTTTGGAAAAAGTAAAAAATAACACTGAAACTACTAATGCGAGAAATAAGTGTAATGGCATGAAATATTTATTTGATAGTTTCTCGCAAAGTTCTAGGCTAGTTTCTCATTGAAATTTGACCTACATTTTAGAAATTCTCTCAGAACACCTGAGAGTTTTTATATTGTTCAATGTAATAAGTGCAGAAAGTTTAGCATTTAAATATCGATAGTTTTCTCTCAAGTGTAATCCTACCTTATTATGGAGAAAGTGTGTTGTTAGATAACATTTCAAAATATCTAATACTTACAACAGTTGTACATAATTAGTTTCACTAAAATTAGAAGACAATTAGAAAGATAATTTTGTGCTTTCAAACGTTGCTGCAAGTTGAAAATGTTTTGATAAAATCTCTCTACAAAACATAATATTAAAATAGATGCCCATTACATATTTCTGGAGTTAAAGTACATTTTACATGGCTGCTAAAGTTTCTATCCAGTTTATTGGATTAATTATATTCTAAGACATTTAATTGCATTTGTATCAAAGTAACATATATGAAAATTTCGTAATTTAAACATTACTATTTAACATAACTATGGCTATAACAAAGGATGTATGTAATTGCATCATTATGCACATTTTCATTCATTAATTAGAGAAACATCAATAGTAAATCTAAACAATTATTCCTATCTCTTTCTTCAAACAAAGCTGACGGGTAATTAGTGTTGAAATAAATATGAAACTCGCCTATTAAAAAGATAAACTTAATTTGTTTCTTATTTCTTAATTTTATGAAAATAAACGTCAGATTTACATCCAAAGAGTTTTGTAAAGATCGATATTAGTATATTTTAATGAACCTACTTGCACAGAGAAATGTTCTCCTGATTAATTGTTACCTTTATGTATATTTTGAAAACAACATAGTACTTGTAATAAGTTGTCATATTTAATTTTAACAGAACAAAATTTTGATTCCATTACTGGAACCATCTTTGTGATCCAACTCTCCAAAAATTCAGTGAAATACAGGTCTGCAGAAAAAACGTACTCCTTTGAAAAATGTTAATGTTAGTTTGAAATAGTTTTTCTTGTACTAAGTACCTACTTGTAAAATATAGAATCAGACACTGCTTTAGCAATTTCTTGATTAGCGCAAATTTGTGGTTGCTGAATTTTCATTAAATTAAGAACCTTGCATCTTGAAAACTAAATTCGTCCTAGAAACAACTCGAAAATATCTAAGCCAACCTGATAACTATCGAAACTTAATTATAGATCGATTTTATAAAAATATTGGCTGGTATATGCACCAAATAAAATTAGCGCTAATTTAATTCCATTCGTCTTTAAATAGTTTAATATAAGAAAATTGTATGCACCAAATAGAATTAAATTAAAGTTAATTTTATTCTCACTAATTTAATTTTAAACTTTAATTCTATTCAGAAGTAGAATTAAGTCAGTTAATATTAGTCTTCAGAGAGGAGCTATGAACTTATTTTTCATCACATTTTCACACTGACTGCTGTTTTTAACTGTTTATTGTTAATCAATTATTGTATTTATGTATATTGTTGTAATCATGTACTCGTAATTTATTATAATTTCTTTTATTGCGTTCTCATCGGAACTATAATAAACAGTAATGGTTTCCCTAACAGTGTTCTTTGTCGCTTTAGCCTTTGCATCTTTAGAGGAATATAATAATACAAGGTATTCTTTGGCTAGTTCGCAAAGGAATGACTTTTCGTAAGGTGTACAATTATCTGCTCTTGTCCTTTTTTCCAATAGTAATAAAAAACCTCCAGGTTTCTAAAATCACAACTGAAAAACAACGCCAGTGAAAAAAATTGACAAAGAAATCGAAAATCAATAAAACTTATAAGAATACGTTGCTCTAAATTTAGATTGGGAATATCCTAACTTAAATAGAATTAGCTATTTGGCAGGGACCGCGGAGCCGGGGAGTGCGCAGGCTTCAGCCCCCGCTTCAACTTTTGCCAGATAATTTTTCGCCCCGCCCTCTTATTTGTAAAGTTACACCACCCCCTAATAATGGATATTAAAATTCCTTAAAGTTGAATTCTTCAATTAATTTTCTATAGGTCGCAATATTCCTTACCGTATTTTAAAAACCTTACCTCTGACAGTCACTTTGGTCTAAAGGTGAACTTTAAGCATCTATTTATGCAAATTTGTTTTAATGCGTTATTTATTTTGTTTGTTTAAATTTATTCCTAATTCTTTCCAGCGGAGTCACCCCTGCAGCACTTCGCGATGAATCATTTCAACCCAAAGATTTTGTGTTTCTCAAAAGAAATTATGGTAGTTTGAATCGATCCTTCCAAAAATCGTGGTTTGTTTAATTTCCTTTCTTGGATTATAAGATAGCAGGCGACTGTGTCGTGTTTCCCTTGCAAAAGAATGCAAATTAAATGTCTCAGTTAGGCAATGTAAAAAGTAAAGAGAAAGCATTTCTATTGACGGGATTTTCCAATTGAAAGAAGGCATTACAACGTTTCAAGGAACGTCAGAAATCAGAATGCCACAGAATAGCTGTAGACAAAGAGCGCAACAATCGGAGAAAACCTAAATGAAGTATGTAAGACAACCATGGCTGCAAATCGTCACTGTCTGCTCAAGATTTTCGAAACACTACAATATTTAGCGCCACAAGGCATCGCCATACAAGGAAATACAGATAGGCAATCGAACTTGCTCAGTTTGCTCCAATTAAGAAGTAAAGATGACCAAATTCTTGATAAGTGGCTTCAGAGATCCTGTGATACGTATTTGAGACATGACAGAACGATATGTGTAGATTTATGGCTCATTCAGTAATCTAAAGTGTCGTTGCTGATATGGGAAACGCATTGTTTTCTATTATTGCGGATGAAAATATCGACATTTCTAATAAAGAGCAGATGACAATATGTGTCCGCAGGATCGATAAACAATTGAATTCCCAAGAAGAACTTTTAGGTTTTTACAACACTCGAAGTATTAAATCAAAAAGTATAGTGTCAGCAATAAAAGACACATTAATCGGAATTCAGCCGTTTTTATCTAATTGGCGTGGCCAGTGTTTCGATGGTGCGAATAACATGCAAGGCCATTTATCAGGAGTCGAAAAGTGTTTCATAGCTGAACAGCCCAAATCAAATGTCACCTATTGTCATGCACAGTCCCTTAGTCTAAGTGTGACAACAGGATCCCAAATTCTTTCTGAAACAATGAGCATGTCAAAAGGAATTGCAAACTTATTAAATATTCTCCTAAACGAGAAAACATGTTGGAAACTATTGAAGAAGAGACTTCCAGTGGTGGGATACTGAAGCTAAGTGCTACGCAATGGACCATCAGGGCCGAGTGACTGAAGTAAATATTGGACAATTACGAATCGCTGATAATAGAAAAGTCGCAGGATGCAGATGTTCGAGGCCGCATCGTGGAATATCAGGCCCAGATAAACAGATTTTGGTATTTCCTTTTATTTTCTCACACCGATAATTTGTCGAAAACCCTACAAGGAACAATGTCAGCAACTGATGGACAATTTTATGGCTAATCTGGCCAAACAAGTACTGAAAATAATGGGAACCGATGAAGCTTTTTGTTTATTTTATCAGAAGTTGTCCGGAAGCACAAAATCACGAATTTATTGGTGAACCAACTTTTCCGCGTAAAAAAGAGCTCCCACCAGATTCAAAATTAAGTTAAGTAAAGGGACACATCCCAGTAGCATTGAAGACCTTTATCAGCGAATATTGTTTGAATCGATTGATATGATACCGTCATGTATTACGTCATATTTCCACCAAAAGATTTGTGTGACGTATGCTACAAATTGAGTTAATTCTGGTAAAAGCGACTAATTCAGAACCGTTTGATACAGAGATACAGAAAATATTTGACGTATAATGATGATCGCGACTTTGAAAAACTGGCTATTCAACTTCACTGATATTCTCAAAAGCAATGAAACAACTAGGTCACTGTGAAATTCAGATGATTTCTGAGGTAACTTCTCTGCAAGCTGATCCAGCGACATCTGCAACAGGTGAAAGAACATTTTCTTTAGCAAGACGATTAAAAACATGGCTGCGCAATCAATTGAGCCAGAAGCGGTTTAACAATCAGGCAATTCTGCATTGGCACAAGGACCGTTCAGTTAAGATATCTCTTAAATCTGTTGCACAACAATTTGCTAATTGCAATGACAAAAGGTGAAAATATTTTAATCACTTTGTCTAAATTTATTCTGTATTCCTTAATTGTTGTTAGTACATTAAATCGTGTTCAAACATTATACCTATTTTATGCACACTTCATGTAAATAAAATGTCGTTAATTAAATAGTTCTTTCCCGTTTTTGCTATGCTCAGCGGTCCCTGTTAAGATAATGGTGTATACCAATATAATTTTATTCTTAAAGTTAAATCGATTTACCAAATTTAATTATTTGACTTATTCTCTTAATCAAAGTTGAAAAACTTACGATCTATATAGGACCTTCTTATACTGCATTGGTTAGACAATTTTTTAGATGTAAAATTGAATTAACCATCTAAGTTGATATAGGTATGTAAAACTACTTATAGTTCTGTTGAAATAAAATTGTGTATGACAGATCGAGCTTGTATAGAACTCAATGTAATTATGTACCTTTAATTGCACATTCACATGACTTTTTACAAATGTTCTTTTATCATATTAATATCATTACAAATGCATCTGCACAAATAATCAGTAAGTGAATTACATATGTAGCAGCAGATACCGTATTTTCTTCAAAAAAAAGGCCAGATTGTTAAGGTAGAAATATCGTCGCATTAGGACCTCCAGGAAAGGTAAAAGTATAACAATAAATTTATATTTTCAAAACCTAGCAGCACACTAACGACAAAATGCCCTTTCAAATTAGGAAATGTACAATAATTAACGTTTCACTCATCTGCACAAACTAAAAACATACAAAAGGGAGAATAGAATCTAACAATAATTCTAACAACGAACTAACAACAAAAACCGTTAAGATGATGAATCTAGAGTTTGCTTTTACTGTGTATCTGCCGATTAAGTTTCATATAAAATCTTACTAATATTAATATACATGTAAATCATAATATACATACCTATACCTACCTCTCGTTTAAAAAATATTACCTAGTTAAGAGGTTGATTGGAACATTTCAGGCCCCGCGGAGTAGGGGGGGCAGGGGGGGCCTTGGCCCCCCACTTTTAAAAATGATTTTTCGGAAATTTTGCTCAATTAGTGATTTTTCGGAAATTTTGCCTCAATTAGTGA
>JAUYWI010113640.1:0-10750 GCA_034780595.1 Parotoplana pacifica
TTTTTACTTTTGAAAAAAGTGGCAGGTTATAAAATCAGACTTGTCCCCCCCCCCCGAAAAATTATAGCTGCTCAGGTATGTGTACCTCCCTGAAATATGGATAAGTGATTTTTTATAATTCTTGTCTTACTACTTTTAGTAATTGATTAGATTACCCTATGATCAAAAAATTTTGAATTAATGGCATTGATATTGATATTTATTAATAGAAATATGTGAAAGCTCTGCGTACCTCATTGATGGACTTGAAAGAAGAAGTGACCGTCTTCCTTCAACAATCAGAGTCAAAGCGTCAAAGGCCCGAATTTGATCAATTTAATTATACAAGAAAGAAGGTATGTGGGTATAATTATTGTAAAATACAAAAATTGTAGTAGATTTTTCTGCCTCCTGAGACCATGACTACAGTTGGGATTTTTATCTATTCCAAGAGGACAACTATTTTTACTGGCAGAGCTTAATGCAGAACAGCTTTCAACAGTAGACATTGACCAATTGAACCGAAAATATCGGTCCCGGGCAGAAATAGGATACCATCACCAGAACAAATAGTTACCCTTAAGTCTTCTACCAATCAATAGTAAGAATAATAGGCAATATCTGTGTTTGCATAAATTAGGTAATACATGTAGGTTTGGGCTAAAATTTGGTACACAATGTACCTTGGAAAAAATCAGTGACGTTTTTTTGGGGGAGAAAAAAATCAATATGAAGGCCGAGCTAGGGGCCGATGACGTTATCAGATCCAAATTTGGTGTGTGGGTTCACTAGACACTTAGTAACACAAATCCATAGATTTATTCTTAAAAAAATCGTTCAAAAAAACAAAATTAAAAACAAGTTAATTGTTGAACCTGATGACGTCATCACTCCCATCCTATAATTCGATGTACTTTACCTGTTTATTTTTTTAATACTCGCTGTGTCATTCTAAGTTTTAGATTGGAATACATTAATGTCTCAAAGTAAATTTTTAAAATGTTAATAAACTTCTATCTAATTTGTCATGATATGACGTCAAATTATTGTACATAGACATTGTAATTAATGTACATAGAGAGACATTGTCAACATCACTTATTTATGATTCCGCCCCTATCAATCGTCATCCAATAGGAGGCTGATTGTAGCCACTCTATGCATGTTTTTGAGATCCTAAAGCCACACTGTTCATTCATGTTCTTTCAACATTTGTTTTATGATTAATTGAGACATGCAATCTCTGATAATAAATTTATCAATAAGATTTTGATTATTATAAACTGCACTTTCTATTGTTAGTAATTCGCACCAATTATTATCAGCCTTCATTTGTTGGTCTTTTATACCACAAATTAGTCTCTAGTTTTCCATTAATTTGTCTAATAGAGCTGTTTTTTATAGTACGACAGAGTGAGTACGAGTACATGATGCAAGTGTTTCTTTAAATTACTAATTAATAAATTCTTGTTTACTGTTTTCTTCTAGTCTCAGTTTGGGGTGAGGATAAAAGAATGCTTTCTTCGATTTATGACCTCGTTGTTCCAAGATTATCGCAAATATTTGCGTCCTGTTAATAGTACCGATACCACATATCAACAATTGTTCGACACTGAAGGTCAGTTAATTTCTGTTTCTGGCATCTGTGTAATATAATAGGGTCAATGAACACATTATTTATAAAATCTCAAAATGTTATACGGGTAAAGTAAGGACAACTGCATTTATCTTCATCCTATGATTCATCATTATATAAAAATATATTTGGGAAGCTACAACTTTGTTATTTTGTCATTATTAGCATGATAAGAATTTGATTGGTGAACTATGTATAAGAGGCATTTGTGTCTATTTCCTTCTATTCTTACAGGATATTTGAGAACATTTGACCGATCTTCCAGGCCTTTGATCCACTCGATATTCCAGACACAGATGTGGAACAGCTTTGTACAGGAACGCTCTTATCAATCGGTGAGGGGTGATGCGTTGGCTCTGTTTGATCGCTGTGTACGCCAAATACAGATCGAAAGAGCGGCCGAAGATCAGGGAAATGTTTTCAGAGCCAGGCTTATTGAAAGAGATAAGGCTATTCAAAGGTAAGCAACTTTGAGTAAGAATATATTTTTCGCAATTTAGCTATCCCAAGTCCAATAGTCATATATTGATTCTCTTGCGTCACTGTTAGTACTTCACAAATATTGCTGATAATATCAATCTTTTGTCATACTTGGTGGAACGGTTAGTAACCCTTAAGGTTTTTTGGAGTTTACTTAAGAACACTCAGCCAATTTTTATGAAATTTGGAATTGAGGTAAGTACCACATTTTATGAATGAATCACAGTCATACAAGCCTATGTTACCTGTTTTGTGAGCTCTAATATCGTCTGTAGGGCCTTTTTCGCCAAATATTTAATACTTGTCCACAAAAATATTATTATTTTGCAGTAAATGTTTATGCAGATTCCTATTGAACAAATCAATAATGTGAATCCTTTGTTTTCAAAAATGAAAGTCTTTTAGCTATAAAGTTGACAAATTTCCCACTACCTACATAATAGGAACAGACACAATATTGGTTGCATCCAACAAATGTGTTTCTTACTCAGGGGATTTCAGGGACGGATCCAGATATTTCTATGGGAGGGATTTCTTTATAATTGAAGCATGACACACACTCTATATTGAATAACAGTACTTGTTCAGTTAAAAAAAAGCTTTTCTATTTGTTTTTCTGAATAAACATTATAGGCATTATCTAGATTGATTTTTAGACTGAAAGTTTGATTGCACTATAATTGTAGTTGTGCATCTTACTAGGAGATGGGTTGAACCCCTTGAGCCAGCCTCCTTCCTAAATTTACCTCTGGATTTAATGTGCTTTCACAAAACTACCCGTATTATTTCTCACTAAATAATTGAATCTAAGTATTTATTTTCTAACTTTTGTCAAATTTGTAGATTTTTGAGTATCGAGAATTGGTGCTAGAGGGTATTGCTTTTACAAGAAAGGTGTTGCTTTTAAATGTTTCAGTGCATGTGATGGCTGTTGGTGCAATACATCGGCGAGCGTTAAAACACCCTTTACCTTTAATTAGAAACAGCGAAACTTTTTAATGTTTGTAGTATCCTGTTAGTTAAAACCAGATACAATAAAATCTAATCTGCTTGTTTTTCAGGAGTCCAACTATCAAATTCCGATTATTTTACTGATTGTTTGTTTTCTATCGCCTTTTAGCGAGCACACCAAATTTGTTGGCCCTCCTGAACCAGCCAGTGATGACCCGCCTCTGGTTTACAATTGGTCTGGCATCTTCCCAATTCAACTCAACCTCTCTCAGTTTGACCCTGCACCGACGTGTGCCGATCCCAGTCTGCCCGATGCGATGGACCTCCCCGGCTCGTGTGCCTCTCTCAGTGCCTCTCAGGACTGTCTAACCGACGCTGGAGGTGGGTCCAGCGGCTACAACGATGATGGAGAGATGTCCATGCTGGAATCGAGGAAACTTAAAACGGCACTGCGCAGACCTGGGCATGATATTCAGGAAGCTTTGTTAAGAGGTTGGTGAACCTAGTGATAGGTCTATATAGATTGTGTATATAGACCGTTTATAGATGCTACTGGTGCCTAGATTGTATAATATGACAACGCTTTCTAGATTGTATATGATAATGCGTAGAAGATTGTGTTTAAACTCATTGACTTATTTCTACAGGCCAAGAAGCACGAAAGGAGCCAAGTGAATGGGCCGGTCACCTGCTGTGCTCTATCTATTCTCTATGGTTTATGATACTCCCCGCTTACCTATCTTCATCTGGACCGGGCAGTGACCAACCCCCCTATTCGGAGAATGAAACACAATCTGATAAAGATATTTGGGGTGCCGATACACACAGGTAATTTAGCCAAAGTATCGTGCAAAATATAATAAGTATTACGATGGATTATGTACCAACACAAAGTAATTCTATTCATTGCTAGTGGAATAATAATAATATTCCATCCAATATCGCATCCAGGGAGTAATATCTTGTTTCATCGCTCCATCAAAATTAGAAGAAAAAGATGACAGTAAAATGATTATTTGACATCCCGCTAAAATCAATATTCTGGTTGTTGTCGTTTTTACGAACTAACTAGTGATTTGAATTCTAGCTGTTCTATTATTTATTTATTTATTTAACCTTGGTTGTTTCAGAGAATGGTGTGCCAATACGCTCTATGAAATAGTTTCATTGCTAGAGAGGCTGCTGCAGTATGAGCTTGAGCTGCCAGATGAAGTTCCTTATCGGGTGCTGATTCTTTTGTGGCAGCAATACGCACCACATTACCCGACACAGCACGATAATATCAAGTCCTTGTACAACAGGGGTCATCTTAATGCTATTACCTATGGATTGGCTAATCAGGTAACTATTTGATCAGTGTCAACTATTACTAAATTTTACGAGTATGTGGAAAGCCTACATTTTTACAGCAATGTAATTTTTCTGGTACTTTCATAAATTAAACAATGAAATCTGTAGGCATTTGGTACACATTTCTTGGTGGTTATATAAAGGTTAAAAAAAGATTACTATCTACTTTTAAACTGTAAGTAGCTGTTTTATTTATTATTTTAGATCCTTTTAGAAAAGGATGTACAGATTCAGAATGAGAAGACATCGACGACTGAGGCTTGTCGAAAGCGCTCAGGAGAAACACAAAGTTTGGGGTCGTATCACATGTTGGGTAAATATTCATTATTAACTGTCGTGCAACAAGGGGTTGATATTTTAATATATCAGGTAATGCTAATATTTTGTTTCGCACTACAGATGTAGATGCCAACCAAAGTACATTGCAGCGTGCCATCTCTGACAACAACTGTAATCTTGCTCTCAAAGTGGAATCTCATCCCAATGATGGCGCGGTGTCTCCAGCGTCCTCTAGCTCGGTCCTTCAGCATCCCATGGCATCTGCAGATTGCGAATTGGAGGCTGCCCTGCCCATATCTCGTGAGGCTTCCACCACGTCAACGTCTACACTGAAGAAGGTCAACTCCGGAGAAGACAACTGTTTGGCATTTTGTCCTGCCCAAGACATCTCTCCAGATAAATGCAATATGAATGGTATGGTCTACATACAATACCCAAATAAAAATATTTATCGAAATATTTCGGTACGATGTATCTTTCTCGATCATTTAACAAGACAGAAAAGAGAACCGAAAAAAGAAATTGAGGGAAAGTGTAATTTCTTTTTTCCTGTTCTCTTTTTGGTTGTCTTGTTAAACTTTTGATTTTTGTATAACATTTTATAGTTTGTTGATTTCTGTTTAACAATTTGTTTCTCTGATTCTTTTTCAAAATAATAAAGGATTGATTGAGAAAGATGCAGCGTACCGAAATATTTTGATAAATTAACTATTATTCTTCGTGTAATACAAAGTTAGATACTACTTAGTTTATTTTATCAATACATGGATAGTGTTTAGTTTATACACAAATACATATTGACTGAACAAGTATATAAATTAAACCATTTATCTAATAATTATGAGTCTAATAGTTTAATTTATAATGAATCTGGTTCTATCTATCTATCTATAGTGTGTTTTGCCGAATCAGTTATTAGGCAGGTTCAATTCTATAGCATCCACTTTCTCCATCCTTCTCGGTTTGCTGTCCGGTACTTCAATTCTCTATAGGTATTTGGTTTGAATTCTTCTAACATCCCTTTTCTTGGTTTTCCTTTTCCACTTTTCCCTAGAAATCGACCTTCCAGAATTGTATATTATGAGTCCTGAAATTATATACATAGCATAGTACTCATAAAACCACAACTATTATTTTTTTTGTTTCGAATACCTACTACTTAATTTTTAAGGTCATCGTCGAGATCTGTCTTCAAGCAGTGGTGTTGGAGAGATGGGTTCTGCGGCTAGTGTCACAAGTGTCACAATTGCCTCGGCCAATGTGACAACTGATTCTAAACCGGATACATTAGCCGTTACGGATGCAGAGAGAAAAAGTATAGAAAGTAAGGAATCCATTTTCTTCAGAAATCGATTATAATTCTTATCTAATGCCATATTTGTACATATCTATTTACAGTTTAGAAAGATCGAAGGTAAGTAATTAAGAAGAAAATAAAACTATAGAGAAATGGTTATGTGCATATCTTGTTATTTAACGCTTTGCATTATACTCAAAGGTGGCGATAATGGGTATGGCACCTTATCACGAGACGGAGAACCGTCTGAACGTGTTACTTTCTCCAACGACTTTGATCTGGAATCAGACAGCATTATTGCTGATAGCGAGGAACCATGCAGGGACACCAAGCTCAGTGAAATCGTGGAAGAAGTGATCAAACCTTCAGATAGCAGCTCCAAGTTGACTCGTCTTTTAGTATCAACTAGAGAAGAAACTGCCAAGAAATGGCAGCAAACTGGTAAGCGATCTTTGACAGAACTTTTCTATGCTAAGCGAGTAATCATGAAAGCAAACTATGAGTAATATGCCATTGTATGTATGTCTAAGCTAAATGAAAGTGTGGAATTCAAATACTTTGATGATTGCTCTCAGCTCAGTGTTTTTTTCTTTCCATAATTTTATAAAGAATTTTTTATGTAATAGTGTTTCTTTTATTTGCATGGCATCTATTAGTAGCCCTTCATCAACAATTACGTGCGGATTTCAAACGAACTGCTGAACGACTACTCTTGATGAAATTATGTAAGGAACATTTAGCGGGAAAACGCTGCTTGATCAATATCGGTTGGCTTTTACTGGTTACTTGGTTGCTGGTAGTTTTAGACTGAACAAATTCTGCCAAATATTAGGGTTACTTTATCGGTCTATTTGGGGGTAACTGGGTTAGGTAGTATGTCTAGCCCTTCCTGTCCCCCCCCCCGACAATCGGTCTCCTCATCTTCTCTCCCAGCACTGCTTCCCACCTGGTGACAAGCTCCTCCTCCTTGAGCGCGTGAGATCAATCAAGGACCCAGAGGTGTAGTGTTGTATGTATTTATTTGAGTGCAATCTGGGCACTCTACGGTCCAAAATTCGTCATTCTTTTTGTCACTTTTATGAGTATTCTAGTGGCTATAATTATATGTAATTGTATCTAACTTGTTAGATTTTTGGCCGTCTCCAACAACAGTCGTACTAAACTGCTTCAGTTTACAATGCTTTGCTTCTTGTTTGTTTTTATGTGTTATAATGGATAGACAATGATTTTATTATTTATTTTAAAGATCATGCCATATCTGATATGAACTTATGCGTGGTTCAATTGAATGAATTAACATAATGTATTTTGTAATGGATGGCTATACATATTTCCGGTTGCATGATGTGTCGCTTGTTTTGAATTCCATCATTACATGGCTTATCAGATTTAAATGCATACGCTGTGTTTGAACGTGTTCACATTTTTTAGCTAACGGAATTCCCTTAAACAAAACGTATTGAAAGTCTCATATCGATTTTTATACATATTGTTATTATGTATCTGTTGAAGTTTTATATATTTACTTGATGTCTTTTTTCTTCTCAATGGATTGCATTTGCCTCTACAGATAATAATCAAAGTGCAGTGGCTCCAGCTGATCGGTCTCTGCTCAGGAACGGTGGCAACAAAGCCTGTCGACAGCGCCACCGTGGCAACCGCATGTCAACGTTGGTACCTGGTGTGGTTATTTGCGAGGCTGATCAGAGGCAGAGTCAAACAATTTGTTAGTGAATTTTATTATCTAGTAGTCTAAACAAAAACTAGACAGGTGATTGTTCTATAAATTAATGTAAAACTTACTCATTGACCGCATATTTTCTAATGAATGCTGCTGATATCCAAGGGTATTGCCAGTTCGGCCCCACAGCCCAATTTGTCAGAAACTGAGCCATCCAAATGCAAAATAATTACAGGATCTTTAGATATAGCCAATTTGATGTTTCTAACATCCAAGTCTAAATTGAATGCTTCCACTTACGCCCCCACATCTGGCCCAGGTCACCCATGTCTAAAATCAGTCGTTAGAAGAGCTTTGGGTAATTTGAATTGGAAAATATTTAGGAATGTTAAAATTTGTGACTCAGCTTTTCCCCTTTAATCGGCTTTTAGAAGCTATTCTATGATTCTTGTTTTTTAAATGGAAGATTATCTATCTCAAAAATCATTTGCAATTATTATAAAACTATTGACATTTTAGAGTTTATTTTGTATAATTTTACGAGTTGAAATTATATTTAAAAGATGTTATTGATTTCAGATCACGACAGTCTGGCTGGAATTCTCATATCTTCGTGTCCGGCTACCGTGCCATCCGCTGACAGCTCTAGTAAACGGGCGAAGACCCGTCGTCATAGAAACAGCCAACTTTGCTCCTTTCATGCTACGCTTACTGAGTATAAAGAGGCTGACACAGAGACGATACAAGCGGCTGATCCAACATCGCCACCGACGCAGGACTCTTTGCCAACAGATCTGACATCATCTCCCTCCCAAACCCAGACCGAACCACTTAGCACCAAAAACAATGTTGACGAAACAGACAGTACAGCCTGTAAGTGGATAAAATTGCTTTGGTCTATAACATGTGCTTTTTGTGTCTATTCCAACAGATGACATATTATTTCACCTATTTGTTAAGCCTGGCTTGCACGGGACAACTTTCGACTTACATGGGAGGGGGGCTATAAAGTTGTCCACACAGTTACCCCGTATAAGTTACTTATGTAAGCGGTGCCACTTTTGTACAAGGAGATGTTTTTGGTAATCTGAAGGTCATGGCGAAATGATGATAAAAAACCTATAACAATCTAGTTCACCATTTACAAAGTTAAAATTGATCCTTTAAATGTTATACTTTGAAATGATGACTCTGTGTAAAAATTTGTGTGTATGTTTCTTGATTTTCTTCTTTTAGTCATAGAAAGAACCCCAAATTTCAATAAAAATATTGATGGTGATTCTTCAACAGTCCTAGCTTCAACCTCGACTCCATCCTTGTCTCCTGGTCTTCGATGTGTCTGCCCTACTTCTCCCTCCACACTGCGAAGTGTCACACCCTCTAGCGACCCTTTGGGTGCTCTCGCTCCCCCCAACGTGACCCCTACACCCCAATCCAGCCAGCAGCAAACAACCAGCTTGTCCAATCCCCAGTCAACACCACCCGTATTCTCGTTGGCTAACAATGCCACATTGGATTCTTCGGCGGCTGCCATGAAACCTCCAATCAAAGTACCTTAATTTGTATTATTTCTGCCTAGTTTATTTGAAAGTCTTTTTATTATTTTAATAAATTGAAAATGTTTGTTCTGTTGGCTTATATCATAATATCTAGATGCAAGACGATCTTGAATAACAGACAGCCTTAACTTGATGGTGTTATTGTTTCGTAGTCCTAAAGCACTAGATTTCCAAATTTCCCATCTGTGTACGTAATAGTAATAATGCCTTATTAAATGTGATTGTATGACCACTACCAAAAACCATAATTTATTTCTGGTTTAGTCAGATTTGTTTGGTATTTTTCAGCAGATATTACCGCGAGGTGGTCGGCCTTCTGTGACCAATCCATTCTCCGAGGAGCGAAGCGAGATTCATCACTATTATCTGAGGAATGAGACCAACCAGTTTGTTACAAGTCAGACGACTACTCCGCCAAACCAGAAAAAAAGTCAGTACTTTGTTGGTTTTTCTGCTCTTGTTCTCAGCTTTCTTTTACTACTCCTTTTGAATTGGTTCAACTTTCAGTTCACTCTTCTGATAGTTCGGCAAGCAGTGGCGAGCCAGAGGAAACCAGGAACGCTGTCAAAACACCCGAATGGGATCAATTGTCGGCTTCATCTCGTGGTTCTGCTGGGTCGGCAGATGCTATTAATTCGGCATTTTCAAACATCAAAAGGTAAGCGATAAGTTTAGATAAACCATTTCAATTTTAATGCAGAATTGTTCAATAAAACCTCTAATTATCTAGAAGCACATTTTATGCATTAATTTTTATATGCATAGACTATTGAAGTCCTTAAAAAATTAATTTTTATGGTTTGCTGTGCGTTTGGTTTAAATTGGTGTTGTGGTCTTATGCATGAGTGTACCAACTAATGTTTTAATTTTAAAACAACATTTTTTTGCGTAGTGTTTAATAAATTCATCTTTGTCCATTAATTTAGAACGGTTTTGGAGTTGAGAGTTGATTCAGACAGGTAAAGATTACGTACGGAATGATTATTTTGAATGCCAATGTCTAAAATATGAATATTGTTGTTTTATATTCATTAGATCTACTTGATATGTCATGCAATTTTATTTACTTTTGTTATTATTATTTGTAAATTATACAAATTTTCATCCACCTCCGTTTAATTCTTGTTTGCTTTTGTTTGTTTACTCGATCGAATTGAATCTTTTTGAGACCATTCTGTCTTTGAATCATATGGATATTTTTAATTTGATAAATAAGAGGCTATGCTAGTTATGGATTCTACTGACGTTTTAGGTAAAAGTTTTGTTGACCATTCTTGGAAAAACGCGTTATTCTTTATCTTTAACCCAGCATTACAAACTAATTAAAATTAATCTAATAAATAAATGTACATAATATTTGATATAACAATTATGAGAGACATTTCGTGGTGTGTATTAATTAACCCTTGGTAGGCACCTGTGTTTTTACATATGCCGTAGGCACGGGGGTGGCCACACCCCCCCCCTTAAATTTTATACTTCCCGTGGATAGATTGGGCTGGAATTTGGTATACAGGATTCGTCGACAGAAAAAACTA
>JAUYWI010113651.1:0-10749 GCA_034780595.1 Parotoplana pacifica
CAATAAAAGTACTTCCTCCAAGGAGTCAAAAGCAGTTAAACTGATCGCGCTGACTCCCTATAAATGTTGCTTATTGTCAATTTTTTTAAAATTTATTTTAACGGCATGAAGTAAAAAAAAGTGTCCTTGGAGGATTACATATACCTATTGTAGAACATATAGACAGCACAAATTTGCAGAGTAAAATACACAGAAGCACATAATAATAGATACTGGTACAACATATGGAAATAGTATATGGAAATGTAAGCACAACACAAGATTATAAGAATGTAATCACAAAAGTTTTTTAAAGTAAATTTATATCAGATAGGTACACCTATAATCGAATATTCGCCCATATGGGATACTTTCTTATACATATGATTCACTTAGATTAAATATTCGCCTATATGAAATTCATCTATATGAGATTAATCTGTATCGAATATTAGCCCATATGGAATATTTGTCTATATTAGATTCGCTTATATGAAATCTACCTATATCAAATATTCGCCTATATCGAATATGTGCTTATATAAAATCCACCTATATCGAATATTTGACAATTTCAGACAGCCAAAAAACGTTGATTATCATTTCCTAACTTTTATCTATTTTGAGTTTTGTAGACATTCATTTACTTAAAAGTCGGTTGACATTTGTGAACCAATAGAATTTGAATTCATTTTTATTTTAAACAAAATATTTTTTATAAGTTAATTACATAAAAATTTACAAAATGATAAACTTGTGGTTAATCCATCGTTATTCGGGCGGGGGGAGGGGATCATTTTACATTTTTGGAAATTTCTAAGATATACCTTAATCAATTTGACCATAATTCTTTTGCTGAGCTAATACTATATAAAAAATTGGCTGAACCCCTGATCTTGTAACGGACGTTTGAAGGTGATGACGTCATAATGTTAGAAAAGAATAATGGGCACATAAAATAGGCACATATTAGGTACATATTAGGTACATATTAGGTACAATTCTGAAATAATTTTTAAAATGATTGATTATAGATTTTATAGCTAATTTTGTCGATTTTTGAGTCTCAACTTTAATTTTAAAAAACACATTTTAAAGTATATGCATGAGTACCAAATTTCAAACCAATTCATCCATGGGAAGTATGACATACTTGGGGATGTTTGGTCTATAGGTATGACGACGAGGAATTAATAAAAATTAGTACAATAGCTATTTTATTAGAATTCCAACCCGGTCCTTGGCCTGGTTATGCAGAGATCTTTTCACAACAAATAAAGTCAGTCAGAAGTTGCGTGAGAAGCTTCAATATTAAGCTATAGTTTCAATAATTTTTACTTTCGGCATGCCATTGATCATGCACAGTACCGCAATTAATTGTGTTGATAAATTCCTTTGATTTTTGCACAGAAGGTGGGGGAGGGAGTGGTTATTTTTTTCTCAAATTTTCATTGTAATTTAATGTATTAGCGGTCTATTTTACAAGTAGGTAGCCTTTAGAAGTGCTTCGGAAGTGTTCATTGATAAGTCTTTTGAGTATTACTTACCTATTTACAAGTTGTAGAGAGCTACCAGACACAACACTGACCTTACTGTTTACTATTTAACCTAAATAAACGGCTTACAATTTATGAATGAAAGTAAAATAATTGATGTCTTAAATGTGATTATAAATCTATGAATGTCTTACACACGAGATCGTAGCCTTTTCTTTCCAAATGCTGCCTAAATCTCCTATAGATATTAATGGCAGACAATTTGTCATCCAGTTTTAATTCCCACTTACATAGCTCAAATTAAAATAAGTATTGCTAACAAGAAAATAGTATGCCAATTTTACATAAATGTAGGTATTAGCCAACTTTTCACTTCAACAAAGACGGACGTGTGACTGAATAAAATAGGTTATCTGCTTTTTTAAGGTCTAGACAGTAGCTCTGTAGGGTAACCATGGAGACAATCGCTTCCACTTCTTAATTCTAAAGTTTCTTGATTAAGAGTTTAATGGAATAAATGATATACTATAAGAGTAGCAGCTATACTGTAATAGTAAATAAGTATTCTCTACAAACTGATAAAGCTTGTATTATTATCACAATTGAAAAATCATCTGCCTCTTCTTGTTGTATTCATTCCACCACTTGACAAACCTCTAGATGTTTGAGATAAAATTGTTGTGGATTATTCAAACTTAGTTGGGTAACTCCCAATTACTCATTTGATTAGGCTATCGTTGTTTGTTTAATATTATTATTAAACAAAGCGGTTTACCTAATCCACATTTTCTATTTGAAAAATTACAGTAAATCATTGCAATATTTTACATTGAGATTTACTTACAAATAAAAATCGCACCACCTGATTAAAATTCTTCCAATATGGACTAGCCTACGTACACTTACTTAGATAATATGTAATTAAATGATAAAAAAGAAAAAAAGGATGCAAAAACAACGGGTCTTCGATGCTTTAGAATGGAGGGCATGCAAATATCCTACACGTAAACCTTCAGCTATAATTTTTTACATACTTCTCAAGTAATGGTGGTGCGGAGGCTGGGGTTGTACAATCAAAAATAAATTAACTCGTTTGCCTATTTTTAAGCAGAAAGAATTTACCAAGGCATAAAATGGTGGCTTGCTCGGTGCAGCATTTGGAATTAATAAAGCAAAAAAACAGGAAAGCACAACTTTTGGAGGTTAAACCTCCTAGTCATGTAGACTAGGAGGTTTAACCTCGAAAATGTGTGGTCCAATAAATGTTTTAACTGCAGCCAGTGCTTTCCTTTTTTTGCTTTCTTAAGTTAGCAATAGTTTCAAGTTGAAGTTTTTAATAAATAAATCGTATAGAAAAAAAGTAAAAGAAATGTTCAAACCACAAAGTGAGTATTGCATCTTTTAGTTCTGTGTTTGTCAGTATGTCAGGATTTAAAATTTTAGAGTCTAAAAAAGTCAATCAAATTAGTGATTTTCATGGACAATTTCTATAGATTAACAAAATGTTCAACAATATCAATTATTACGAATTTTATTTTTTTACTACAAACCCCTTAGTTTTAGAAGTCATTTGATTCTAATTAATATTATTTTGTTCACTTCACAAATCAGACAAATCACGATGAACGAGATTAGCTTTGCATGAACTGTAGCCGACATGTACTTTTAGTACATATACTTGGCTTTGAGCATCTACATAATTATGTCAGATCCAGCGCCATCGAGATCACTGTGTACTTATGGCGTATCTGCAGTGATTAACGATAGATATCTGGAATATTGAAAATAAATCTATAATTATGTATGTTTTAATCCATAAAAAGACGATTTTTCAGCGAAATTACTTTGAGATGTGCAATTTACTTTCTAATAAGCACCAAACCAAGGGTTACTTACTGACCAGACACTAGGTGATTCGGTAGTATTAAGCTTAATAAATCATTCTAAAGTTGGACATAAAAGAGTAGATATATCAAAGTCATATAACTTCATATAACCTTTTTGTTTGCATAATATAAATTTTCTTAGAAACTAAGTATAAAAACACGCGATTCGTAGGAGGCCGCCATTAAATAGGTAAGTTTTTTATGAAAAATTAAGATATTAGGCTATATGTGTACCTATAATACGCAATGATTTTATAGATCAATACAATGAAAGATTTTTTTCTCACAATTACTGATAGTTGTTTTGTAATTACGATTTTTTAATATATGTATGTATCTACGACTTCTCTATTCTCACCAAATTTTTTATACTAGTTCTTTATGTGACTTTAAACCAAAAAATTTCTTAATAAACGATTTTCACCATTTTTCACCAAAACTCTGACTAAATTCGCGTGGGAATTATAAAACACCTACCTCTCAGACCCATTTCAATAAAAACCTAAAATGACATCTGTTATATTCAACATTTTAAACAATTTGTTATAATACATAAATAACCCTAATAAGTTGTATCTCAATATTAATTATTTCAAAAGTAACCTTCTCCATTCTGACAAGCAAAATAGGACGTGGGAGGTTAGACATCGGTGGTGATAGCACTTTTAAAAATATCATGTCAAGATCCAGTAACAAGACATAAAACCATTTAAAATCCAGCAATAATACGATATAGATATGTCTTCTGTGCCAAACCAAGTGCATTTTCAGAAACTCTAATTAGGCAACTACTCAGCTAATTTTAAAGCCATTACATGATGCCTACATACTTTCGCAAAGTTAAAATAACACTAAACCTACTAAAAAAGAAAGTTACTTCAAACTGTTTCAAATCCTTCAACCCTATAGCCAGTGCAATGAAATGTTCAAGTACCAGCTAATTTCAATTAGCCAAAGTGAGAGATAGTTTGGCAACAAAGGTTACATTTTTCTTTAAGAAATTAAAAAAAGAAAACGACCAATTTTTGACAGTTTTAAAACAATTTACATTCCATGCCAGTAGGATGCACTACAAAAGACATTTTAGTCTGATGCTGTAGTGTCTAGTAAAAAAAACATAAATTGTTTTTTGCAGTTTTTAAATGTAGGTGCTTTTACGTCATTCATTTTTAAATAACTTCAATTTTATTTAGGTCATAGTGGAACTAATCCTCAAAATTGTGATCCATAAAATAGTCGGTAATAATTTTGAGCCAAAAGAAAACGTGGTCCATAAAATAAATCATCTAAAATATTTAATAATTGTGATCCATAAAATAGTCGGTAGTAATTTTTGAGTCAAAATAAAACGTAGTCCATAAAATAAATTATCTAAATATTTAAAAACCAATTTATTGTCATTATTAAATCATTATCCTACTAACTACTAAAGCTACAATATTCGAAATTATAATGATGATATTTCTAAAAAGCTAAACAAGCTATATTAATGATTTTTTTAAAATTTATTGAATTGTATTTTTAAAAATTAAACTTCATTATTACATGGTTTAATCTCCAATGTCTTGAATGTTGATTAAATAATATGTACATTAAATTAAATGGATAAATGTTTTCCTAAAACTATATTGGATATTATAGATGAATAGAAATAATAAAGAGGTTTAGAATATCTGACAATTTTATAGTTTATCATTTTAGGTTTTAAGACGTGATTTTTTATGATTTTCTTCATAAGACGACTTCATATTTGACATCATTACCCATTGAAATTTTATTTTTTCTTGACAATATTATAGATTTTAAATCAGTAAACTGGTGAACCAAACATCTAGTTCTTTTCTTCCATTCAGATAAAAATATAACCCATCTGAATTTTGATTCAGAGATTTTCCACATAATAAAACTGGATAGTGCAACAAGAAGAAGTAGGCTATTTTTGAATATCGATTAATAAATGATTAATAAAAATATTTATTGTTGTATATTAAATCCGATTTCAATCTATTTTAATAAAATTATGATGGTCTTTTATGTGATTCAGATGGACATTTATGTAATATGTATTATCGAACTAAATGGGAATATGATAAATTTCCCAAAGAACATTTTCTGAAATCCATATATAATGACTAATTTAAAAATTTTGTGTTGAAGGTACCAAATATGATAAAAAGTAAACACAATTAGGCACTTGCTATGGTAGGCAGGTGGCTACATATTTGTCTATAAAGCTACAATCTGGTTTGGCCAGCACTGACCTGAAAAACAAACAAGGGACACAAGTGAAGTTGGATAAAAAAACTATAAATCAAGGCAAGAAAATCATCCAAGTTTTGGCATACACTCCAGTCTGTTCTGCTACCTTAAATGTTAGGTGTTTTGATCTGGTAAACATTTCAGATCCATTTACCATAATGGTTTCAAAGTCACATCATATACATAGGTATATAAATTGCGTGAAATAGAAAGAAATTAATATTCAAATCAAAATAAATATAATAGCGTTTTCGACAACTAAAAAATTGTCTTCATCAGTTACAATAATTTAATAAATTAAAACAGCAGATGTAGTATAGATAGATAAATAAGTAGGTTTACCAGAAATACAAATTAATAAAAATCGGATCTATTGACAAAAATAAAATTGAAATTAAGAAGACATAGAAAGAGAAATCAGAAACCAATGATATGAAAATGGGAAATAAAGATTCAGAAAAATAAATGAGGTTAGAACCTAAACAAAAGTTAAATAATAGATAAAAATTTTCAACGATGTCATTATGTCTTTGATTTATGCAAATTGGATTTATGCATTTTAATTTAGCAAATAGAGATCTTCGCAAAACAACCGGTCATCTAATGTCCAATTAAGACTATGGTTTAATAAAGTGACTTTGAAACCATTTTGGTGAGTGGATCTTCGTAAAACAATCGGTCATCTAATGTCCAATTAAGACTATGGTTTAATAAAGTGACTTTGAAACCATTTTGGTAAGTGGATCTGAAATGTTCAACAGTTTGAAATATTTGCCAGATCAAAACACCTAACAGTTGAGGCAGCCAAAACTTTTATAATCCTCTTGCTTTGATATATACAAACAGTCAGGAAATTTGGCACCAATGTTCCGGGTTAAACTACAAACTATACACATCTCATCCTCATCGATAGCAGACAGATTAGCAAAATAATTAACAAAACATAATTTAATTGCTAGCAGCATGTACTACCAATAAGCAGATACATGTACAATTTCTGTGTGTACATCATGTTAGATAAATCGGATGAATCATAGCCAATTCAATAAATATGCCTGGCAGATAATAATTACCTAATTTACAAAATAGAACATACACAAGGTCAGGTTGTTGTCTTTTAGGAAACCTATACCAAGTAGCTAGTAAGATCTTAGTAGTGAAAAATGTTGACTCAAATAGCCTTGTAAAAAAACACACATACCTTACGTCAACAATCCAACTACCTACTGTTTGCCTTAAGTAGACGGGCTGGTTAAAGAACTAGGTAGTTTCAAAATTGAGAGCAAATTTTTCGCTGCTAGATTATTTATCTTTCGATGAATTTGGCGGTGCGGGGTCCAAGTGTCAAACTATACAGGAAGAAGTAGGTGGGAAGCTTTGATCATGTCCTTCACGTTCTATATTTCAGTATTTCTGATGACCACTTAGCTATATTTGAAGTAGATAATTGTCAAATGTGTTCGGTCGAACCGCTCAATAATATGTAACTTCCTAGGTATTTCAATATGTATGACTTGAATAGTTTAGTAGTACCTTGTAGTAGTAGTAGTATGTAGAATAAAAGCTTTACTGCAACAAACATTTAAAAAAGAAATTAAAAAATTATATCTATCAAGCCTTCGACAGTACTAACATTATATTAATGAATGTAATCCAACCAAAAGATGTGTAAAAAATATCTATGGCTTCAACATAAAAAGTACATCTTATTCTACCCCAAGCTGAAGCATGATTAGAAGGTCAGTCAAGCTTAGTGATTGAAAGTACTAACTAGTATATCGAAAATCCAAAAATCAAAATCCATGATACAATCCGGTCAGAAATGAAAAACGTAGGAAAATAGTTAAAATGCAAAATAATAACAAGAAATATGGTGCGGGACTTAGGACCCTTAGTAGCAGTAGCAGTAGTAGTACATTCAAACTCCAATACTGTGACCATAATAAATAAACAATGGTTGACTTTATATTTGTGTACTAGAGAAGATGTTTTCTAATGAATACACCGATCGATTCATAATGCAGCTCCCTTGTATCTGAAAAATCTTGTCACAATCAATCAAACTGGTCGCGTCACACGACAAACAGTTTTACCAATTCTTGTATTCAAGTCCTCCAGAACTAGACCTATTGGAGATAGAACATTCTCCGTTGCAGATCCACATCTTTGGAACTCCCTTCCTGTATCACTGAGATCAATAAATATGACTATGACGCTTTCAAAAGGCAACTTAAGACTCATTTGTTTAGTTCATGATATTATTTCTTAAATTGTTTGTATGTTTCACAACTTTTGATAATAGTTTGATGTTATAGGGCCTCTGACATTGCTGTAGCAATATGAAACGCTCTACAAATATATACTTATTATTTAGTGCTAAGCTGGTGTCCTCGATTGACATTGTATGTACAAAATTCGAGTTCAATAGGGAATGTATCGTCCAACTTTTTAATTCTAGTAAAATTATACAATAATACTAACACCGGTGTTATTCCGCAAACATAAACTCACCCACTGCCAATGCTCCAAGTATAAATATAGCAAAATCGATAATCAAAATATTCCCCCAAAAAATTATGGATTTGTGCTACTAAGTTCCTTGTGGACCTACACACCAAATTCGAAGTCAATCGGAAAAACTTTAATTTTTCGCCCTCTATGACGTTATCGTTCCCTATCATTTTAAAAAAAAGTAAGAAGTAATTGAGATAATCATAGAGAGACCTTATAAGTTCTTGTACAGAACGTAGTATGATATTCCTTCTTTTTAATAAATATGTCTTCTATAATATTCCATTTTATGGGCCACCCTGTATATATGTCACCAACATGACTTAAGTAAACAAAATTTACAAACACAAAGTCTGTAGCAAAAATGTCTAAATGATTTTCTGGCACAAATAGCTATAGTACAAATTCTGATAGCTAATAAGTACACTTCACATATTATAATTTTCAATATTATAAATGGAGCAGTGGTCGAATACATTTTAAGCCTATTATCAAAATGACTAGGCATAAAATGTAAAAAAAAACATATTTAAAGTCTATCATTTAAAGCCTACCACATTCGACATTTAAGGTGTGCATATTTTCAATTTGCCAGTTGATTTATTTATATATTTAATAGTGTATTAAATACAACTTAGACATTACTATTGTTTGTAATTCTGTTTATAAGACATTGCAAAAAGTATTTCATAAAATAAAAGCCCAAATCCTTGTAATTGTTAAATTTATGACAAAGTCATGCACACATGACATAAATCTTTTTAAAAGTTCTACTAGACATGTAACATATTATTTAATATAATAAAAGTTTTAACAAGATTGAAAGTTTCTTTAATATGTCGGACATTTATGTTATTAGCGTGACGCTATACACATAAAAATGACTTCGTGAAAATTAACAATTAAATATTCGAGAAAATCTTCAGTACAAATATTTTATTGAGTACTGAATGCGCATCTCCAATATTTGCAAATATACAATGAGCTAAGTTTAAGACCTATTGCTACCTTTCTACGAATACATTAGAATGGATTCTATGCACAAATATCAACACTTCAAATAAAGTTTGGTAATTTTGATAGGTCAATAATGCTGTTGTTTATTTTTATATTTTGCCATTAGTGAAGTCATTCATTTTTACGATTACGCTTTTACTAATAAAATGAAACATTACGATGTTATCAAAAATTTTGTGCACATAAAATAGAAAAGCCTAATAGGTATCTATTTAAAAATTAAGTCTACCTAATTGAAAATTCCAAACAGTATGAAATAAATATTTATTAAATCAGATTACTTTTAATCACCTAGCTTGATTGACCATCTTATGATGTCTCAGCTTGGGTATAGAAGAAGATGCTCATGATTTCATAGTGTTGATTTGATATGGAAAAGTTGTTGTTTCTATGTTGAAGCCATAATTATACACTTCTTAGATTATATTCAATTCTATGCCAAACAGTTATTTCCTTTATTTTGTATGTTTGTTTTTTCTGCATTAAAGATTTCATTCTACAACATATTCAATAAAACATCATTGACTATATTGAAACGGTCTGATTTTAAATGAACATAATATGTACAATAAAATATGAGAGTAAAAAAAGAGATTTAAAATCTTTATTGGGGCAAAATACTTAGCCGTCAGAATATCCGATTTAGAAGTAGCCATGAAGTGAAAGAATATGTTCAGAAACAATTGAGATCATTCACAGAAGATCAACTGAATCACCAATATATCAAGCTCATTGAGGACCTGCAATTGATCATTAGAAACGGTGATGATTACTTGTAATTTTAAGCTGTAAATTGTATCTTGTAAATGTCAATGCTTGTTAATATTTTACTTATGTATAAATAAACTGTTTGTGTCTTTCCTTAAGATTTTTAGATAGGGGTGAAAATAATTATGGGATGACCTAAGAGAAACTTCAATTTTGAAAGTTCTTGGATTATTGACAAAAATGAACAAATCATATCACATCCGTTATCTCCATATAATATTAATTTAATTCTGATTTCTACTTAATGTTGATATAAGGCGCTGTATAATAGGTTCAACAACATTCATTGACCAAAGCCATTGATTGGATGGCTAATGAATTTGGCTTCTTTTTCTTGCACATTTTATCAAACTTGAAGACCACAAACCAAAAAAAAGAGCCACATTCTGAAAATTTTTAAGCTAAACCTGCAAAAAATCGACCTAACCACCACCCTCCCTCAGCAGTTTGTGACTTTCAATCAGTTTTTGAAACATCAGTGTTGTATTCACCTACTACATTTAATTCTGTTCCCATCACAATTTGTGTACAAACAATTGAATTTTCTTGTGTCTATTAATTATTATGTGAAATCTATTAAGGAGTAAAGTGCACACACAAAGTAGGTATATGATTCAACCGAGTAGCAGTTACTAATAATAATATTAAACTATAGAATGTTCTGGAATCTAACAATAGAATTGCTGTCATATTTTAGAAGCATGACTATCGAACTTCATCAACTAGCTTATCCAATTGAGATTTTTGAAGCAACCATACATATGTAGAATAAATCTTTACTGCAGAAAACATAAAAATAATAAATAAAATCAGTCAAGCCTTCGACAGTATTA
>JAUYWI010113662.1:0-10749 GCA_034780595.1 Parotoplana pacifica
GAAAAAAGGGGAGGGGGTCTAAAATCAGACTTTCCCCCCCCCCTAAAAATTATAGCTGCTCAGGTATGCGAAACACTCCGTTTGTCCTTGTAACTTAATCAATAGCTCATAATCATTGGCCTTTATGCTGTCTGGTTGCTCTAATTGCTACACCTCATTCAGTAAGTAAACAGCTTATTTTGTTTAAGCAGCCAGGTGATAGTTTGGGTTGAGTAGGCGATAGAGGAAGAGAAATAATCGATAAACAGTAGGCCCAGCGATGGCTCAGTATAGGTAGAAATGACTGTTGACAAGATGTTGAATCAGTCATTCACTATAACAATGATAATAAATTATTTTATAGCTACCAATTTATATTTTTTCTCAAAAGATCAAAAACGCCAAGGGAGTACTGTTACTTTTGGCACGGGTTGTATATTCATTAGGGTATTAAGAACATAAAAGAAGAATCTTGTCTGTGGTTTTTAGAACTATTAAAACTTTATTTGGTTGGTGACCATCCTGTGTAACAAGTTGACTTTCTACCTACACAGTATATGAACAATCAGAAATAGAGAACCAAATTATGGTTGACGAGTAATATAAAATCTATCATCTGAGTTATGATAATATTTAGTGAACAAAAACTGAATTTTTATCAAAATAATTATTTAAGGTAACTTTAAAATAAAGAAACTTGCATCACCATTCAATTTATGTGGGTAGTACCTACAGATATTTATTGCTCTATCCTTTTGATAATTTTAGGTACGTATTGGATCTGTAATTATTTACTTTAGCATTTCTTTGCATACTTAGGTATTCCTTGACATAGAACACAATAGGTATATCTAGATATGTATTTGTAGGTACATCTATGTATATACACATAAAAAATTCTATGTATATACATATAAAAAATTCTGCCGGGTATTCATGTATCCTGAAAATTGCAAACTCTGGATATATTCTAGGCAAGCATCTACATATCTACCCATCCGCACATTAATTCGACCTGAGAGAAGAGAATACAGACAATCAATACGATATTGTTACTTTATTAAAGAAATCTAAACTCCAAACCGGCATCCAGAACCTTATCTTATTGAAACAGAATTTTCCTGTCCCAGTTTAGTTCAGTTCAGACTCTGATAGTTCAGTTAGTCGTACCTACTCAACACACCTAAAATTCTGTTCGCGTCCTCTTCTTGATCCCGTTCTTTTTTCGGAAGCAATGCACCTTCCCCTCAGTACCGCTAAAAACAGAAACTGGAAAACAGATCTACAAGTTTCTCAATGTACAGCATAATATAACCCTGGAAAAGACAGGGACGGAACGAGAAGTGTTCACCTTTATACTACAGACCGTCCAAACAGTAGATATTTGACTATTACTACAGAGAATACAAATAGGGGATCCTCCAACCTAAATCAAACCTATCCGTGTGATGATATATTAACGTAAAGAAAAGGTGGCATTTAAGCATTTAACTATGTGGCTCATCTATAAGTGCATAATTTATATCGTAGACCCATGTATTACCTACGCATCTTCAAATATTTATAACTCAACTTTTCACAGTTCATGCCATAACATCACTATTCACTGATCTAATTTAAAAACTTTATATCTACCTACGTACTATAATTGATAAAGGGAAAATGTAGAAAATCCCTGTTTGGTAAGTATTCCAATAGACAAGAGGAAATTATATGTCACCACTTAATTATTATGGTTAATTGTATATGAGAAAACATTAATTGTAATTCTACAACTTTACTGGATGCTACATATAATAAAAAGTAAAAATGCCTCATGCATAGCAACGTCTTCTTGTTACTGTGTGAGCTCATGGCCCGAGAGTTAAGCGCTCATAAGTGCTCATAAGTACTAGAATTCTTTCTATCAGCTAACTTTAGAGGGAGATTATATCTCATTATATCTCCCTGTTATTCTTTTTCAGTGTCCTGTTTTCATATTTTGCAGTTTTGGCATAAAATAAATTGTCATTGAAAGGTTGTACCCACATAGATTTCATCAATTCTGCTATCTCAACAGAGCATTTGATCTGATGTATTGAATTTTTAGATGGCTCATGGTTATAGTGCCTGAGATAGCAGGACGCTTTCCAGGGCTAGTTCATCATCCAAAATAGTATACATATAATAGCTTACTATGACGTTTTAAATAATTTAGTGGTTTTAGATTGAATTCAGTCAATAAAAAAGAATGGTAATAATTTCACTTTTGATGCATCAAGTCCAAACTCAGTGGACCTCTATTTCAATGTTTGGGTAAAGTTAGGGTATGTTTACTTAGTACACTAATAAAGTATCAGATAAGAATGATAAAAGGCCAAATTTAAAGATATTGAGTTAGTTTTAATTTATGAGTAAATCAAATTTCCAATTTTCCAATCTAGACATATAATATTTTTAGAAATGGCCAAATTTAGATACAAATTTTCATTATGTTTTTTGGGGTGATTATTTTTTATCAAAATTTTTAGCATTTAACAATTAAAAAATAAACATTTTCAAAAATGTTTGGCTCTTGGGTTGCCCCTATGGACAAAAATCAATATTTTCAACAATCGGAATATATGTAGGTATGTGGTATAATGAAGTTTTTATAGTACATTAACATAGAACTTTATAATTTGGTAATTTATAATATAAAATACAATTAAATATTGAATTCGGTATGTGTTCTCTAATTGAATGCATAGCTTTGCATTGTAAAACAATGTAATTGTAAAAAATACAATTTGATAAAGAAAAACAAATAAAGAGAATATGTTTTCGTTTAAAAAATGGTAACTTGTATGTTTGTTAGCTTTCCGACAAAAAATGGCAAGTAGTTTTACTGATAGTTAGGATCTATCCTTAACCAAAAATATAGATTTCGCATTAATATCTACTTCCACTTTTCCTTACTACGACAAACTTTATCTTGATTTATGCACAAAAAGTATCGCAAATCAAAACAAAAGTAAACCAAGTTCAAATTATTAAGTTTCAAAACCTAAAAAGCAAAGTCATGTTAAGATAAGATAGAAATTCAGCTATTTCTATTTATTAATAAATTTCTCCTACAAATTGCGTGCTGCTTTGTATTTTCTCGATGAGTTTAAAATAGAACATATTGGCATAAATTATACAAAGAATAAGCATCTAGTTCTATCAAATAATGTTAAATTAGGTATCTTCACAGTGATATTGAAGCTTGTACAACTTTACATTCAGATCATAAGAAAAATTCAGTTGTTATTCAAAATGAATTGCAATTTAATTTTGGTTAGACAGCTAGAAAAATGTCTTCCTGTCGGAATGTCGCCTTAATTTTAACTGAATAAGAGATGGACACAAACCATCTAAATAGAATGGATATCTATCTACCTACATGTAAAACATTCTAATCTAACCAGAAATAAATCGACAAGATAAACGAAAATATTCACCTTCATGAAATAAAATATTTATCAAAATTCTGGACTACATGTAAAATTTGTAACTATCAAGTAAAGGAATATGTGAAATACTCGTATATTCAATAGAAGTAAGTTGGTTTAGATAAATACTCCCATAAAAGTAGAACAGACTTCGAATACAACTATGTAAATTTAATTTTGATCTACACGGATTTAATTTTGTTAATTGAAATTAATTACGCTATATCTTGATGACCACTTTCCGGTAATGAGGAGCTTGTTAATTAAACAAACATGGACACCCACAAAAATAAACTTATTTTAAGATACCTCAAACAAAATGTCTTCGAACACCAACATTTTAAGTTAGCAGGATTACCACGGAAGGGAAACACAATAGAAAGTATAACAATCTGATTGAGAACTTTATCATTGACAATCATCCAGTTGTTATTATTATTTCGGTTTACATTAAATTTAAAGATAAAATATGTACACGGCAAATGGAAAGCCGGCTTGAAGCTGCTTGAAACTGTTTCGGATCTCTTGGGTAAAACACATTTTAAACGGAGAAGTTTTAACAAGAGCAAGAAAAGTGCGGAACCTGATTAAGACCATCAGAAAAAGATAGCTTGAATTCTTGGAACATGACATGAGCAAAAAACATTACAACAGGCAAGATAGAAGGGCAAAAAGGGAGCGGGAGACCCCGATTAACATAGCTGGACAGTAAGTAAATGGATGCAGGCGCAGATGCCCAAGGAACAAAGAGACAGCTATACAGTCCAAAAGGTACTAAAAACTTGTAAAGATAGAGATTTGAGAAAGTCGATGGTCGCCTACGTCCTAAAAGGGTCTGGTATTTAGATAGATTTTTCAAAACAATATGATTGTTTTATTAAAAAATGATTATCTAGTCAATTACAAAAAAATAGGTAAGTAATAACAAAATTTAAAGAAATTTTCTTTGTTTTAACACAAGTTTTTTAACCCTTGTTGATATAAAAGGTAGTTTTAATTTGGTGATAATTTCTGATAAGCGTGCCACCTATAGGTCATTTTGAATGAGATCAAAAGCTATCAAAGGTGATCTAACACCACCTCCGCGTTATATTTAATAACATTTTATTCTCGTTCCTACTTGGCTGTTTTGTTCTTTTAGGTTATACAGAATAGACTATGAAATTATAAGGTAACCATTTCGTGAAACAGAGTGCATTGTTTTTTTAATTTAAACAACTAAACCACTTTATTGCTACCCAATATACAAAACTATCAACATTAATTATATCAATAACAATTTGATTTACGTGACAGTTGTTTAGCGGAAACTTTTCATTCGTGTCTAAATTAGAATCAAGTAATTCGTCTAAAAATATATAGGCACAAAATTTAAAAGTCAATTCAGGGTTTAAAATATTTTGTAAGTCTGTCTATCCAATAAAAGGAGTAAAGGTAGAAATGTTATAAGGATACTTACTGCATTATTATGCTATGCAATAAACAAAATAATCCAACACGTTTAGGCACGTTGGAGCAAAAGTACCTGCCAATAATCTTTGTTCTCGGTTGTTGAGACTCAAATCTTATTTTTAACCTAAGTAGGATGCTATCTTTACTTATCATATTGTTTTAATCTGATACTAATATTAAGATATCGGGTGATAAACTACAATTTCTGATCCTAGGATGATATTCCAATAAGATTGACCAAAAAAGCATAAAAGATGGATAGCTATCGTATTTAGGATGGTATGGCTCTAAATAGATATTAATAAGTAACTAGGTATGTCAGTACATGATTTGAATAATTAAAAAAAGATTTTAGAGCTAAAAAGGCGAGAAAACTAAACGGAAATTATTTGTAGTTCAATTTTACGCTGAGTAACAATGATTTTTTTCTTAAACTATGTATATTTTGGACTTTGTTAGCTCTAAAATCTTAAAAAATAATTTGATTTGTGTATTGAAATATCAAGTTATTTAGGGCCATACCAACCTAAATACCATAGCTACCAGATCAACAAGATGTTCATGAAGTAACCACAATATTAACTTTATTAATTTTAATGTTCTCTTTGAAACTACATACATTTGTTCCAATTGTTATTCCATTTTGGCTAGTGATGAACACTTTAATTACATCATCAAACAAATTCACGATATTGACACTAATCCATATTATCACCAAACTAATAATGATAGAACATTCTATCACTTATAATACTATCAATTTTCCCAGAATATTAACTACTTTAATCAACAGATTTAGTAATACTAGTTCTGGCAGACTTACAAAAAACTGCAGTAATGTAGTTGTTCCTTATAATATTTCTTTTAATAACGATAATTAAGATATTTTTTGGTTTTATTTGTCATATTGGTTCTTCAATTAACCATGGATATTACATTCCTTTTATAAGGAATATGCATTGTTGGTATAAATGCAATGATTACACCAATCAAATTCATTGGCTAATTTGTTGTTGGTAACATTGTCAGTCATAAATAATCTCCAGTTTTCCCAAATTTTATTGGAATTAGTAAATTGATTCCAAGTGGAGACGTTTCATAGTTTTTGAATATGTAGCGACCCATGAGGATGTTGTAGGGGGAATATGGTGGTTGGTGGAGCTGTTACAGCATAGATATGTTTTTGGTTGGTTAACCATTCACGTACTAGTACTGCCACATGTGGTCTGGCATTGTCATGCTGTAACCTCATTTCACAAAGTGGCAACTGCTCTCGAAATTGTTTTATATATCCATAGACTATAACACAATAACATTAATCTATCGATATGGTGTAACATTGTAATCATTACTAAAAACGTTGACTAAAAAAACAACTATTTTGTAGGGGCCTATATTTCAACTAGATAACTGTTAATGGAAAATCTAGTTTTAAATAATTATTAGACAAGGATTCGCATTATCTTTATAAAAATATTTTACTATATAAATTAACAGAAGCTGCAAATGTATTTAGTCAATTTTACAACTTTAAAATGATGTATCTCATGTACCACACATCGTATTAACGTTTTTTTTACAAACAGCGTCTAATTTTATTTTATTTTATTTTTATGCGAAATTACAATTAAATTGGCAAATTTCGTTTCATACTACAAAACACATATTACTCGTTTATAGGCAGTTGTTAGGATGGATCAACATAACTAAAACAGCTCTTTGTAGTCCCTCGTACATTTAATGTGCCAAATTTCATTGAAATTGGTTACAGTTAAGTGACCATTATCGGTAATGAAGACAGAAGAAAGAAAGAAGAAACAATTTTAGTAAAAGGCTAACTTAAGGCATTCATAGTTCGAAAACCACTGCACACGTTGTTAACATAGCAAAGCTCAATCTACTGATCAAATTTAGTTATTATTAAGGTTTATTTTGTACAAGCTATGGATGTCCAAAATTTAGCTCATTTACAAAAGTACTATAATACTCTGGCAGGGTTAGCTAGCTCATAGAGCTAACGGCCTATGTGATAGGCCTAGATAACTAATAACTAACATTTTATTGACAATTTGGAATTCTATAATCTTTTATTTCATCGCCATAGTATACATCAATATCGTCATCCAAACTGGATCAAACCGTAGTGCATTGTTTCACTAGTCAATTCATTCACTCAGTCAATAAATATTTTTGCCAAATAAATGAACACAAATTAATTAACTCAACTAACATTTATGTATATGTAGAATGAAATCTTTAAATTTAAAAATAATAAATTAAAATCTGTCAAGCCTTCCGACAGTATTAACATCATAGAAATGAATATATCAAATTAAAAGATGTTCAAAAATATATGGCTTCAACATAAAAACAGCATTTTTCAAGATCAAATAAAAACTACGTAAACATATCTATATATAAGTGCAATATCTAAGAGAAAGTTAATTATCAGATTTAAAAAAACGGCATAAATGTATAATACCTTTATCACCTATACCATTTGAGTTACTAAAGTTAGCAGTAGAATAACTCAGATCCAACCCTCCATCCATGCTAGGGGTCAACGTTAACAGGCTTGTATTGTCCGTGTTCTCAAATCCTGCTCGTCCACATTTAGCAGACACTACACCGACTCCATCATGAACACCGGGGCCATAGATGTCATCATCGCCGGACACCCCTGACACTTCAACTCCATCTATCCGTCCTCCGACTCCATCAGTTCCCGTAGCGTTGCCATTGGCATCTCTCCTTTTCATCATATGTAACAAGGAGCGAAATGTATTACGGATTTGACCTAAGAGACCAGGACCCTCTGAAAAAGGATTTAAACATTTGAATTAGTATTACTGAATGAGAAAGAACCAGTTGATAAACAATAAGACAGTTCAATATTCCTATGGAATAAATTCATCAATGTCAAGAATGAAAAGATGATCTCAAGTGTTCAGACTTTTAATCTTTTTAAAGAGAGCAGGTAAAAGTTCAACCATTTTTGGAATAACAACCAATTGGAATCAGTTTAGATTATGGATTCTCAAAAACTAAAGCTATTGTATTTTTGGTTCTATAGCAGGATGATCTCTAGTAAATTGGTAACCAGAGATTTAGATATAGACACAATTAACCTACTCAAAACAGGTATTGTAGATATCCATTATTTACCTTCATCTTTTTAGTACCAACTTCAGTGTATTAGTTCTATTGTGGATAGCAATTACCCTTTGTTAGTCCTAAATTGAATCATATAATTTATACAAAAACATAAATTCTCTACTCCCTATAACAAAAATAGACAGTAAAATTACCTTTTCTGTCTAAAGTATAAAATCCATCTCCAAGAAGTGCACGTCCTCCTTCAGATTCGATCTGAAATGTGAGAATAAAAAGACGCACTTGTCCTGTTTCGTTTCTCACCGGTGCAATGATGATGCTACACAGGAATCGGGTACCTAACAAAAAATTATATAAACATGTCAATGAATAAATGCTTTTATAAAAAAGCGTTGAATTTTTATAAGAATAATAAAAATATATTAACAATTCCAACAATTTATATGTATAGTTCACATATATTTATTTACATACATGGGTAGTAAACTAATCGACCAAATTGCGGAATGTTTCTAAATCGATCATATAAACTATATTTACTCCCATTTAAGAACAGCATGCAATAGCATTTTTGAAATTAAGCAAAGATAATATGGAACAAATTCTTTAAGGATAAACAAAATTTTACCATTTTTCTTGTAAAACAAAATTCGAACTTCCATTTCTTCTTGATTTTCCAAGGCATTACGAATCTCTCTAATTGCCTTGGTAGAAGTAAGAGGTCCATGAAGAAATTCGAGGTAACATGAACGCTGCATGACATCTGCTCTGGAATAGCCAGACATGTCACAAAAACCATCATTGCAGAAGATAATAGGGTAACTAGGTAGTAAAGCATTAGAAATCACAAACTTTCGATCTAAAATAAAATAAATTTATATAACCATTTATTGGCTATGAAAAACTGAATTAAACATTAGCTGAGCTTTCTTAAAGAAAGAAATGAATTGGGATAGATTTTGGACATCAAATAGTCATGTGTATCATATGCATAAAAATGGGGACATATATGAAAATTCAGGATATAACATCAACTGCAGCAAGGAAAAGCTATGGAGCAATCTTTTCTTTAGATAGTATAGGTTTACAAGCCTATACCATGGAGGTAATTGTTTGTAGAGAATTATTATAAGAGATGGCCTTTTGATCATTTTATCAAGTAGATGTACAGTTTAATATATTTATGTATATAAATGAAACAAAACTAATGAATTCATTTTGTTACTATACTATGCTCCTATTATCTTCTGTGGTGGAATCAGGGGTCAGATTCTCCTTTCTTTAAATCAAAGTTATGTCCTAATAAAACATAAAGTTTTATGAAATTTACGCATAACCAGCTATTTTATCAGGCCAAAATATGGCACCAGAAGTTTGGTAACCCATTATTATTGATTTAAAAAAATATACACGTACATATCTTTAGAATCTAAATATGAGATATTAAACTGATTGGAACCACATTCTGGCCTCAAAGACCTTTCAGATTAGCTCGCAGTACCTCTAAGAACCAATCTGGACTACTTTGGCCTTGACATAATACAATCAGGAAAACATTTTTTTCAGTATTAGCTGTATACCCAGAACTTTTAAAATACATTCACATAGCTAAATGTTTCCATTTATGTCTAATTTTTTATATACATGTTCCCATACTTCTGGTTAAAATAGACCACTTTGGTTCTGACCTATGTACCACCAGGAAATCTTTTTTCTGTTAAAATAGGTATCAAAAGATGTATTAGCTTTAATTCTACAACTTTCAAAATATATTTATATATAACAAAATGTTTTGATGTATGTTTAGATTCATTTTTATACTATTTCATACTATTTTGGTATTGGTGATGCTGGAGACTTGCCTCTTCGTCTTGGGATCGTATCGAAAAACCCATGTTTCATCTCCAGTAATGACCTTGCCAAGAAACTCAGACTCTTCATCAATCTTCCTCAAGATGTTTCTGCAAACATTCATTCGATGCTCCTTCTGGTCATCGCTCAGCAGTTTTGGTACCATTTTCGTGCACACTTTCCGCAGTTCATTCCCAACTCATACGCAAGCATCCTGACAGTCAATCGTCGATCTCTGCGTACCAGGGTATTAAATCTTTCAATGTTTTCTGCAGTTTTTGATGTGGAAGGTGGTCCTGGCTTTGGGTCATCTTCCACTTCTTCACGACCACTCTTGAAACATTTGTGCCATTCAAAAACCCTCGTGCGTGACATACAATCAGCTTCATAGACATTTTGCAGCAATTGGAAGCATTCTACAGGTTTCTTTCCAAGTTTGACAAGATATTTCAAATTGACTCGCTGCTCCATATTTCAGCTGAAACAAATTTGTGATGCGTCTTGATTTACTATGTGTGTTTAAATAGCTGGAGAATTTTAATGTTAAGAGATAATGACATAATATTGAGTGGTATTATGATAAGATGTTGCGCAACATATGACATAACCGGCTTGCCAATTGCAGGCCATTTCTTACTGTGGCAGCCAATGTCTCGTTTCTTTCTTGTCACACCTCCTATTCCTGTTAGCTCGTAAATATAATGGGGAAGATATTTGACTCACAAAAAAACTTTATACGCCAAAATAAGGTCCATCTTACTTATACATATTATATACACTAGACCAAAAAATGGAAACCCTAAATAATAAGAATAAAAAAGATAATTTTAACACTAAATAATTTGTTATATGTACAATAAAAGTATACAATTAGAAATAACATAAATTATACACAGATAAT